>WSTK01000142.1:12716-62372 GCA_019616945.1 Ceratobasidium sp. 414 | reverse complement strand
GCTAAATTGAAACACCCCCCCTGTTAATTTAAGCCAATTTTTGCTAATGAAAGGGGGGGGGTAGCAAATCCTCCTAACCCATTAATTAGGGTAAATTAAGGCTAATTTACCATAATAAATTTTCCACCTTTTTCCTGATGCAAAAGATGATCGAGCTTGAACGTTTTCGTCATATCGTCTGTGGAGGATACTGGGAAACCAGCGACGGCCCAGCTTGTGCATCAGTTGAAGTGCGGCGGTTTTTTGAGGCGAGTCTCAAGCTGCAGTCGCACTTGGGGTGGGTCACAGATGAAAAACTAGAACCGGGTACGTACCTTGTCGATGTTGGCATCACAAATGCATGAATGCGAAGCTGAAAGATTAATACAACTAGGCAAGATCACTCTGCACAGTTCGAAGCATATACAAACATTGAAATGGCAGGACACGATTGGAGGCAGAGCTGGGATCGAACGCATGTTCTTTGCAGAACGAAACTGGCACGTCGGAGAGTCGGTTAAAGCGGCCAATGGCGATGAGTGTGAAGTTGGCTCGTGGATCGCCGCAACGCATAGCCAGGTGGGTATTTCTTCTACTAGCTTCAAGTTCCTAACCAATTAACTTTCGCATACAAAGGCAACAATCATCGGGAGAGTCCAAGAAATCTTGCTGGATGCTGATTCAGGAACCCATGGGCTGGTCACAATTGATCGGTTCGAGGTTGCAGAGGATCGACACCCTATTCTCGGCATGCCAGTACTTGTTCAAACAAGCACTGACATTCGTTATACGACTGTTCTTTCATCCTATGTGAGTGTAGCGAGCCGATTTCTTTGTTAAGCCTGACTGTATGCGCTCTAATTGTATCCCACATTATATGCAGGCCATCGATTTCGCTTTGAACGTTCAGCATGACTGTTTGACCCTTCGCTGCCCAAACAGTGCAATCGAATTCATTCGCCAAGAGCGACGCAATACGACCCTCGAGCGTCAGACCGTTGAACACCGAGAAGAAGCGGTTTATGTTATTAACATGCATGCGCTCCACAACGCCCGGCGCATCCGCGAAGTACTTCCTCGCCGTTTGACCGAGCCGGTCTCTCTACGGTCAGAACAGGATCGACAGGACTTTATAGCCGCGTCATCAAGACAATTGCGTGAACGTCAGGCAGTTAGGCGCGAGGAGACATCAAAAAAGCGGAAAGCAGCTCGGGAGGCACGCGAGATTGAGACCCAGGATTAGATCCTGTCATGTGTATGAATATAAATCCACCTACGTTGATCGTGATTAATGCACGTCTACCGGTTGTGTTACCATCTACATTGCTGCAGCATTCAATCACGGTACGACAAACCCCCTTTCCTCAAACCTCGCGTCCTGCGATATCCCCTTCGAGTTTCACTTTTACGCAAATCCACGCCACTATTTATTCACGCACCCCGTCTCACTTCGCAGTTGAAAGCTGGACGGCTGTACAATTATATGTCAGACATAAACGCCCAAGTAAGTACTACAATCGCTGCTCCATCCCAGGGAGGAGCCCGTGGGAACGTCCGACGGAGGGCTTCAGCCACGTTTGGAGGACAATTGGCGGAGCTCCGTAAGCGACTCCACCGCACACCTCCAAGGGCCACGTTTACGGCATCCTTCAGATGTCTATTAAAATCCCTGTTGGACCTCAGCGCCGGAATGTCCTCCGGGGCGCCGGCGTCGCCGGCTGTGTAGTCCCGTAACCAAGTGGCAAATTAGAGTTTGCGATCGTGGCGATACCACGTGACCCACTCCCCACTCAGCCCTCGCCACTGCACCTGAATTTTCAACTCAAACTAACTCATGGGTAAATTCACGCCGGACAACCTAAAGTGAGAAACATATCTGCGATACGTCTTCTAACAAATTACTGATTGAAGAACAGAAGGCAGTCCATATTATCGATGCCAAACGAAGTCCTCGAGCTTATAACCACACAGCTCGTCTTGGATTTTTGCGACGTGATTGCATTCTCCTTGACCTCCAAACGGATACATTCTGCCATACGTTCCCTCGTTATTCGGCCACTGCGGATCGAAGACCTGTCTGGGACGGATATCTCGGCCGCTAAGCTAGCCAACCCCACATTTGGACCTGTGCGGTACGTTCACCTGTACGACCATGAGTATAGTTGATCACATGTCCAACGTAGTGCCGCAGTAGTGAACGTGGATTTTACGCTCAAACAACTTCAATATCATAGTGAACAGTTGCAACAACTCTTGTGCAAAATGTCCCGCCTTCGGTACCTAGCACTTCGCCAACCTTTGTTGGAAGAGACACGTTTCAACCATAATCACCCAAAAATCATACACCCCTCTCCGCTACAGCCTTCCCACTTTCATCATAGTGGCTCGTACCTTGGCGATTTGACTCACCTTGAGTTACGCGGCCTCACTGCCGACCCACTACTCTTCGCTTATTTACCTAGACTGACACATCTGAAGCTGTCTGTAACTGGGCATCATGATGGTTATTCTGAAACCGAAGCCAGAGATCTCATTTCTGCTGCCAGCGACTGTCAACTAGTCGGCTTCGAAATCAGTTTGAACTTCCCTGTTGTGCCTAGCATTCGGCAGCTGTTTGTCGCCCGAGCATGCGCCCTCACTTGGCCTAATCTACAGATTTTGAATCTCTTCAGCAAGGAAGAAATGCTGAGAAAAGTTGACCCGGATGTAGGAGCACTTCAAAACGCTACACGACAACATAATACTGACAAGGACTTTTACATAGTATCTTTCTTCGCTGCTCCCCGACCTGGTTACACTCTTGGAACCAGCCAGAAACCTCAAAAAGCTATCTCTTGGGGTTGTCCCACTTGACAAACACACACTGAAGCCGTTCTCGCCCCTCCCTCTATGGGGCATTCTGACACCTCTACCTGCTCACAGTCCCCTCGCTACTCTCGCCTCAACCTTGCGCGAAGTCTGCCCCGAACTGGAGGTGCTCCGATGCGTATCGTCACCCACCAGACGTATGGGGGGTTGGATACTGCGGGAATATTATGAGGTCGGATGCGCGAGACGGGTTGGTGAAACAGGATGGGGATATATTCAGGAAAATGTGTGTGAAGATTCTCCTAGAATATTTGGGATGATTTAAATAATATGCTAACCAAGAGTTGGCCAACAAGGGGCTTAGACTTATCCAGTATGGTTGATTTGCAGTACGGTTTTCTGGTGACTGACTTGGTGGCCTGTTTACCACAATGGGACATAAAATAGGTATCCACCCTCCTAACAAGTGTATATGCGTAGTATACCTGTTTAGACATACCACCGTGGCCTATCGCGCCATACTTGTTGGACACGGCTCCAAAGTCTTTCGCTCTATACTGCGTCTTGAGCGACACATTGGGACCTGGGCCGGACTGGTGTGACGAGAGTGTACTGCGTGCGTAATGGGTTGGTCGCCTTTTGCCCAGGAGGCGAAGCGTCTTTGTGTGCGAGTGACGCAGCGCTCGAGCTCGATGAGGAGTCGCAATTGGGCCGGGACGGCCTTGAGAAGAAAGGCATGGCGGATAAACTTAGATGTCTTCAGAAAAGCAGGAGTATGATAAACCTATGGAAGGCCTGGGGAGCTGGATAGTGGTTGGGAGTAAACTTGTTAACTTGCCCTTTATACCGCGTTCAAAATACCAGACCCATCAAAAGTGCACAGAACAACCAAAACCTATCAATCTGTGCAGCTACTCCAATGTACGCTTATACATCTTTGATAACAACCCTAGGGCATAAACGTGCAGCTTCCGGTCATGGTACCGATTACGTAGCTAAGGTGCAGCCAGCAGAGCAGGAAATACTATCAAATTAGGGCTTGGCGGGAATCCGCATTGGGGCTGTAAAGTACCACCGAGTCATTTCGTGGATTTTCCCCCGCGTTCATCCTGTTTGCGACCACATCGGACCCTCTGAGTCATTATACTATTTCTTCATCAAAACCCATAGATCTAGGCAGTTCTCATCTGAGACCCCATACGATCGCTTGGGCAAGTCATGTATCCATACAACTCTCGCTATGAATCTGTCTTGCAATACAACCGAATAACGGACGAGCCATTTATCGCCCTGCCCGCTCCTCACTCCAACATACGACTCACCCCGGCCAGAATGGAAGACGCAGATGCTATTCTACCTATTATGAACGACCCCAGCGTCTGCATGAATTTCGCTAATCCTCCGTATCCTTATCTCCGCGAACACTGCGATGAATGGCTCGGAAAACGGGTAGCTGAATATGAAGATGTTATGAAGGTGATCAAGAGGACGGATGGGGAGGTCGGATTTGTGGACGTATTCCCGTTGAGGCACATTCGTGAGGTGGCACCGGACGGGACGGAGATATTCTTGGGGGATATGGGTCCTGCACGCGAGTTTGCCTGGAACGAGATCAGGGACCCAGAGGCGAAAGCTGCGAGGAATAATGCTAACGCAAACCTCCCTCCTGGGGACCCAGAAATTGTCTGGACTATAGGAGGTGAGTAACTGAGTGTTCCTGCGGCATACTGTCTCATTGATATATGGATTTACAGATTATCTTTGTCCGTCACACCACGGGCGAGGAATAATGACCGCGGCGATAAAGGCCATGATTGAGATGTGGGCCGTTCCTCATATGAATGCCCGAAAATTCCGTGCAGGCACATTTCCAGACAACGTAGGGAGTCAGAAGACTTTCTTGAAGAACGGATTCAAGTTTTCTGGCCGAACGAACGGTGTGGTCCAGTTTCCGGAGAGTAAGGGTGGTCACCTCATGGATACGCTCGATTATGAGCGAGAAATACCTGTGGGCGGAGATGTTTGATGTATGCGTTTGAGTTGCTTGTATTGTGACGATAGAGCCCTTGAAAGGCGCAAGCGTATAGCATATAAATGTAGTCTGCTTTATGATGAGTAAACCTGGACGCATCGAAGTTGTGCTTGCTCCTTCGTGTATTAACATAATAGTTTCGGGATGCTCTCTATATCTTCCTCCCCCATATTCTCTTTCCTCCGCATCGCCTGTGCCCACTTGTCCGTCGTCCAATGCCTCAGCGTAGCGCGCTTTTCAGCCCTAATAGTCTCGGCCTTGATCCTCTCCTCACCTCCATCCCCTGCTTCCTTCCATATACCTATTTCCGAAAGCGTCTCCCTCTCACTCTCTTCCAGCACTCTACACGCCTTGCTCTTGATCTTCGCCACGCGTCTCGCCCTGGTGTCAGCTCTGAACATTAATTCACGTGTTGCCCTGAATTGGGCGCGACGCGTCGCGAGGCGGTTACAGCGGTTTCGGCGTCTGTGTAAAGGTGCGCAGCGCATAGGAGGGATGAGATGGCGGACTCCACAGGTGTCGATAGCTATGTGCAAATCGAATCGCTTTATTCATGTGAGGTGTGAAGGGTAACACCTCTAACGCACCTGAAACCGTCCCACAACATCCACATTCGACACCCGCTAGCCGCTTGCTTGCAAATTTTCAGAAAACCCCCCAAGTAGCGAGAGTATTTAAATAACTACAGCGTGTTATCCCATTATAGCCCAGTTTAGATAGCGCAATATCTTTGATAATTCCGACTCAAAAGTATTGTTTCGAGTGCCCACTTTTGGTTGGTATATGCATATATCCTTTGCAAGTTCCTCAGACTCATGTATTACGTTACGCGTTGCTAAACCTTTGTTCGGTGTACCACTGGTGTACCGCAGTGAAATAGCGCCATCGCTGCGCATCCTTCTTCCCCATTAGGTAAGAATACACCATACGCGTCACCCTGATCCGGAGCTCCCCCATTCGTTCCCTCCGTTACTCGAACCCGCCGCCTTCTGTTCGGTCCTAGTGTAAACATGCAGACAAACCAAAAGTAGGCTGAATCGAACGAAAATCAATGAAGCCCTGACCGAAGGAGAAATAGACAACCGCCCATGTCTTTGATGCCAGACGAAGTCCTCCAACTCATCGCCTCGCAACCTGTCTTGAGTTTTCGCGATCTATTGGCGCTTTCAGCCACGGCCCGGAGGATACGTTCTACGCTCAAGATGCTCGCTGCTCAGCCGTTGCGGGTCGAGGATCCACTCGGAACTGACATGCTTGATCAAGAGGGGCTTGGACTTATCCGGTATGATCTATTTGTGGTACGGTTCCCTGATGACTGACTTGAGATGGCTAGTGCCGCAATAATAAACGTGAAATTTACGCTTGCAGATTCCCAACGCCAAAGCGAACAACTATGCAGATTTCTGTCTCAGGCGACACACATCCGCTACCTGTGTATCAGCAGACCTGCACTCGACCAAGCCCCCAAGACTGTGACTCATGTGTACTACATGGATCGTCCAAAGAGCGCTACACACCCATTCCCACTCCGATCTGCCCACTTTCAGCATTCTAGTTCATACCTTGGCAACTTGACACACCTCGAGATTAGCAGTCTCGTCGTCCACTCGTTCATCTTTGCTCACCTGCCTCTGTTGACCCATCTGAAGCTCTCCCTAGCCGAACAACATGACACATACTCGACGACCCAGGCACTGGACGTTGTTTCTGCTGCTGGGGGGTGCAAGCTCGTCGGTTTCGAGATTGGGTTGCATGTGATCTTGGCAAACGCCGAGAGGTTGCGTGTAGTGGATGCTTGTGTCTCTGCTTGGCCTGACTTGGAGATCCTGAACTTGTTTAGTTTGAATAACGGCAAGGTGCCGGGCTGGTTCGACCATTCGCAGGTGAAGCACTTGGACTTGGGAGCGATGGTCCACCGCTCACAATGATTTTTTTTTGCTCAGAACCTCGCCCGATCGGTCACTGCGCTTTCCAAAGCTTTCAAACCAGCCCAAAAGCTCAAGCAGGTGTCGATCGGGCTTGTCCCTCTTTGGACGGCGACGTTGCCGCCGGCCTCGCTCTCGTCTAATCAAGCACACCCAATAGCTCTTGCATCCCCGGGCTCGCTCCCTGCCATTGCAGCGATATTCCGCGGGGCCTGCCCAGGGTTAAATCTGTTCCGATGTCTAGCGTCGGTTTCCAGTAGCTTGATGAGTGAGATGCCTCCAGTATCATACGACGTTGCACGCGCAAAATGGGGCGAATCTGGGTGGGATTGTGTTAGAGAGGATGTGCCTCGGTTTTTGCCAGGTATATTTGGCATGGTGTAACAAACGCTTCAGGTGGAACGTATCGCCTACAGAACCTTTCTATCATCTACCCTACGCAGGCTTAGTATGCATATATGTTTTTTTTTCGGTTCATTATTTGTCCTGTCTATGCGGCCCGAGTAAGACAGTGGCACAATACGAGATAGGCGCCAACGATTTGAAACTCGTCACCTCCGCCCCATCGTCGGCCTTTGGTCCTTCGTACTGTTGAACAAATGTACTAGAGTAGATATAACACTTAAGAACACGCAGTGTAAACGATATAAGAAGATGGTATATTAAGCAAAACCAAGTACACGCTATATACTAAAAGAGCAACAAAGGCGATACCGTAGACAACGGTATATGCGCATACAAGGAAGTTTAAGCGCGTACAGGTGAAACGCTAGCTATACTAATAAATGCTCTATACTAAGCGAACATGTATTACTTTAACAAAGTGGAGTCGTTATGGTTATACAAACAACACGTACCCCGGGCTGTGTCCGCCAGATGAGCGTACGCTCTCCCGACGCCCGGTGGTTTCCCCACCGTTTTAGAGTCCCCGGCGCTCCCCTATCGCCACGGTGTTTGCTTGAAAAGTCTCCTTTCGTTTGTCCATGTGTAGGCGCCTAGGCGGTCTGTACAAAATAAAGTGTATCATCTGGGTTCGCGTTCGGGAGTGTACGTATATGTTACCTCCATTACCTTTTAGCCGAAGCCGCCGAACCCCTGGAAATCTCCGGCTATGTGGCCCAATGTACAATCATTGACACATATATGTATTTGACACGCCAGCGTAACAAAGTCAGACACATTCCGCAGGTTGAAAGGCGTAAATACACAAAGGTACACAAGGTTTGCACGTGGATGAGCTAATAATGTGTCAGGGCCTGCCGAAGCCCGATCGTGGCCGATGCATGCTCGATATGTCCTCACCAGGGCGGATCGAGATGGTAATTCACTCGAGGGTCGAGATCCGGGTAAGTTACGATACGAATGCGATTCCTTCCGCGCGTTGTTGCGCCCGGTGCAGTTTTCATCGGTTCGAAGCCTCGCTTATTCGGTTCCCGGTTGTTGTACAGCGAGGCATACGCGTCATCGTTGTGTTGGGCTCCCACTCCCGACTCTCACCCTCGACTCTCCACTCGCTTTGGTAGCATTCGATTTGCGTAATGGCGCGACTCGGGTAAGATAAACTGGCGTACAGGAAATAAACCACTAATGGCAGAATAGGGTTATGTCCATTTCGTGTATGCCAGACGAAGTCCTCGAGCTCATCGCCTCCCAACTCGTCCTGACCTTTCACGACGTGATTGCATTCTCCTCGACGTCGCGCAGGATTCACGCCGCCACCAAGTTCCTAGCCGCCCAGCCACTTTGTATCGAAGATCCCGCCGGGACCGAGAAGCTCGATCATGAGCTAGCCAATCCCGGACTGGGGCTCGTTCGGTGCGTCCGTTGGTCCAGAGTGCCCTGGAGAATTACATTTGCTTACCAGGTCGTTTATAGTTCCGCAATAATAGATGCGAAATTCACACTTGCGCAATCCCAACCCCAAACCGAACAGCTCCGCCAACTCTTATGTAAGGCGCCCCGCCTCCGCTACCTCTCCATCCGCCGACCCGCACCAGACCCACTCGAATTTACCCCTCGCTACGAGCCCTCGCGTTCAAAAACCGCCGCCCATCCGTTTCCTCTACGTTCCTCCCACTTTCAAAATGCCAGTAAATACCTCGACAACCTAACCCACCTCGAGCTTTGCGGTATCAGCATACACCCATTCCTTTTCTCCCGGTTCCCCCGCCTGACCCATCTCAAGCTATCACTCGCCGGCCAACGCGACGCCTACCTCGCGACAGACGCACTCGGCATCGTCTCAGCCGCCAAAGGCTGCAACCTAACCGCGTTTGAAATCGGCCTACACGTCGGGACCGAAACTCGCGAAAGGCTCAACGTCGTCAAGGCGTGCATTGCCGCATGGCCCAGCTTGGAGACTTTGAGCCTGTTCAGCACGGAAAACGCTCAAGTACCCAGTCTGTTTGACCGGTGGCAAAAACCTGAAGTACGCCACCTGATTATTATTTTTACATTAGGAAATGATGCTCACAATTTCCAACCTAGACCCTTGTTCCGTCGGCTACGGAGCTGGCCAAAGCAATCGAACCGGCTCAACGCCTCAAGCATCTATCGCTCGGAATCGTCCCTCTCGGCGCAGAATCGCTCTCTGTTGCTCCGTCCCCGCTTGTCCAAGCCGACCTAGTCCCTGGCTCGCTCCCAGCACTCGCCTCGCTATTCCGCACAGCCTGTCCAGAACTTGAATCGTTCCGGTGCCCAGTCCCTCTTGGCACGCGTCCGGGCAAGAGGGCGTTTACAGAATTCTATCAAGTCGCACGTGCACGGTGGGTTGGCGGAGGGTGGGAATGTGCCAGGGAAACTGTACCTGAGGGGCCCCCCGAAATTTTTGGGATGACAGGGCGAGGATGAAAATGTGACGTGCAATAAAAGGTGTGGGAAGGGGTGTGGGAAATACGCAGAGGGGGAGACTTCGTTTTGGCCTGCGGACTTGGGTACGTTCTGGAAACACTGTATCAATATCATGTCCGAGTACAATAAAATACATCAAATGTGACAGGTTGAATTATACTGTTACATTGGGGTTTCGATTAACCGAGATGCGATACTTCGATGGATACATGCAACAACAACAACAACAACAACAACAACAACAACTGCAAATAAGAATCAGTTGTGCTCACGAACTCTACCAGACCTCGACTAACCAAAGGGTTCTTCAAGGCCCGGTCCAGGTGAGAGAACTATCGCGACTACTCGTTCGCACGAGATGCCCCAGAACCGTAAACCCGACACACGTTTGCTGGTCCTGCAACTCGTACTCTTGAAAAGCGGTCAGATTACCCGGATTGGCGCAGTACGCCCGAAGATTGAGCACGATCCTGAATCCTAACACGTTGATGATAGCTAATCAAGTAGCGTAAGCGCCCCAGTCGCGGGGAATTACGCAGAAACGGACTTGCCCATCGCGCCGTATTTCGGGAGGGCAACGACTGGACGCATGTGATTAGATGGAAATACCACAGTTCAATTGATATATCGAAGCACGTACGTGTTGGAGGCGCGATCGACCAGACTAGCAACGGGAATAACGTGCAGACTGCGCCACAGTTCATTTAGTATCACTTGGCGGCTTGATCTCGGCATACATACACATAATTCCGATAAAGTATTGAAATCCTGGGCGTTGCTCTAAATGAATAGCTAACAAGACCTGCGCATGTATGCCACGTACCGTCCCTGTATAATGCGTGCACTATCGGGATGTGCATTCCGTCAGCAGAGTACTGCCACGCGCGCACAGCGGTGAGCGCGAAAACGATGCACTATCACAGCTTTCTTAGCGCCAGATTCAGCCTTTAGACGAATGGTACTTGCCTCGAGGACCAGTGGAGGAATCCAGACAGACCAACTAGAAACGAGGGTCAGCTCCTGGCTTGTCGTTGAACCTTTTCGAAACCTACAGATATCTTGGGATCTGGGGAGAAAGATGTCAAATACTCGTTGCGCCAGATACTTCGCTGGTACTCTTACCACTGTCCAGCAAGCATGTATGAGCAACGGCTCAAATTTGATCTAATTCGAACGAGGGAATGAGGAGAACTTGTGTCTTCGTGCCAAATGACATACCGTACCTAGGAGCACAACACAATCGGTTAGCCTCGTCCAAGTAGGATAAAATCGCACATACGAGCAGTTTCCAACAGCCCCATAGTCAGAATCGCAAAGGTAGTCACAAAGTACAGGGTGTATGCGGCGGCCAGGGCGTAGCGCACTTTTCTTTGGTTGCCCCACAAGGCGTGTACCCTCATCACCATTAGCACTAAGTTACCCGAGTCGGAATAAGAGTTTTGTTAGAAGAGTGTAGCCTTGGTGCTCACTGTGGATCTAAAGTACAAATTAGGAGAACAGCCGGCAAAGGGGCAGGGAAAGGCACCCACCGCAGCGAGAAGAAACATGTTCAAGTACCCTTCAACGACAACCCAGATACGACAAAACTGGAGATGGATATCGTGGTTAGTCGTTGGGCATCTCTTTTGCTTTGAAGACTCACGTCCCGGCTCACGCGTCGGGTGAGGCCACCTTTGTCTACATTGTCAACAATTTCAGCCTTGAAGCGACGTTCATACATGTTCCGCCTACCATAGATATCTACGGCCAAAACCGCAGGAGCCTATGGTTGGACGATGAGAAAACGAGTTTAAGAGTGGTAATTTGCTACTTGCTACATAGCGGTTCTACTAAACGGGTTAGGACCAGAAAATCTACGTGAAAAGCGGCATTTCTTACCACCAAGAATATGATTGAAACAGCGCTCGTTGGTTGGGACCAAACTAACTCGACCTAGGCTTCGAGGGTGAGCGTGCAAGGGTCGCCACCACAAGGATAGACAATTCTCACCTCGTCGCTAAAAGTTAATATGTGATCATAGATCAGGACGACGTAGCCTGCGACTGGAGCAAGTAATTAAAATTCCGATTCCTCCACTTAGCGGGATAGGACTCACATGAAAAGTGCCTATTCGTATATGGATCAAAATCGATCAACATGCTACTAAGCAAAGACGCACCTGCTAGCCATAACATGAACCATTATTGTTGGCAGCGGGGGTAAGTGAAGTGGTGACATCTTCGGGGAGTGGTTGAAGGGAGACCGAGGTGGCTTGGATAAGTAGTCGACAACTTGAGCGCTTTGATACGGCGTAACTAGAGCTGGAAGTTTCGTAAAGATGTGTAATCCCGTCATGTAGCGCTTTCGGAGCTGTCGTAAACAGGATAGCCTGTCGTGGTAGGAAAAACATAGCCGTTGCGTGCGCTGACTTACCCCTCTGATCCAACCCCCACACTAGCACGACTGGGCTAGATCGGGCGGAATATCACGCCGCTATCTCACGCACGTGATTCGACAAATTGGTGGATTCAGTTCCCGCGCTTCTCCTTGAGCGTCGTGACATGTTCTGTCCAACGGCGCTGTCCACTCGCTGTCAAACGGTTGAGTGGGGTTAGCGGGTTTGCACCTTACACCCCAGAAGGAGATTTACCGAGCTAGGATCAGGAACAGGCGGCACCGAACGGCTGAATTTCAATCCGTGCGTGAAGAGCGTCCAGGAGATGACACTATTACACACTATTACACACTATTAGCCACAAAGTGCTTGTACAACAGTGGCGCAAAAGGCCTCCATTTAGCTTACCTTCCCGTTAATACCCAGTGAAGCGCAAGAGAACTTGTCTGGAATTCCCATTTTGAGAGCATCTGGGACCTAGACTCTAGGATAACACGGAGCTGGCAGCTGCCGGTTGGTATGCGGTTCTTGTACAGCCTAGGAAGCTCAAAACATACCCAGGGCGTCGATACTGGTCCCGAGCTTGCGATTGGAGCCGGACCAGAGCTACAAGTCATGCAGTCGCTCTATTCCCCCTTTCGCGAATTATATTTCGAGGCTAGCTATCAACGCGTCAATCAATGGACTTACTGGTCTTGGTGAGCGCCATACCCAGTATTACTGTCTTTTGGCACGCTGTTGATGTGAAAGGCTAGTGCATTTCATCTGGGGAAATGTTGTTCGGATCCGTAGGTCTTCCGGGATGCGAAATCAAAAGCCTACTCCAAGGGGTTCGATATAGAGATGGGAAAGTAGATCCAGAATCCGAGGGTTTGATTGCGGGTGAAGATGTAAATCGATCTACATGGGATCGGCGTTTGTCATCTAGTGAGGTTGTATTTAGCTCAAGCGAATAGTGATGATCTTGGTGCTCAGCAGTTGGTGTCCTATCTGCGATTCACATGGCTTGTACCAGATAAAAACGTATTTGCGTGATCGAGCAAGGTTGGCGAGGGGTGGCGGGCAGAATTTTATATCGTCGTTTAGAGCGGTTTGCACGTGACAGTTTCAAATGGGGTACGTACAGCCTCGATGTATGCACTGCTCTTTGCGGGTAAACCGTGATCGGAAGTTACAAGATGTCACCAACATGAGTGATACTAAGCATTTGTATTGAATATTCTTCAGTTATATTCGACGAGAAAGGGAAGCTAGTGACAGGCTGATAACGTTTTTTCCACGTAATCCCCCATGATCCTGTGTGTCTGCTTTGACGGGTGCCTGTTAGGATGTGCGTCAATGATGTCGCTTTTACCTAGGTAGTACCACTCTCACCCTGGGATCCAGTAAAATGTATGGTTAGGGTCAGAGCACTGGTCGTTGTCAAATCTCTTGTTAGCGGGTCACAACCGATGAGGCGCTGAATACTGACCGACCCGACGGTGGTGCTGCTGTTCAAACAACATGCGCCACTGTTCGTGTAACCAAAAGCCTTGTAGCCTGGGCTGGTCCCGAGGACAGCGTACCATATGTAGCCCAAATCTTGGTGGTGCGCCCGCGTATCATTCTCCAGCTCCTTTAGCTAGTTATGAAACCTGTCTCACCTGCGAATCCGAACTTCAGGGCTGAATTTTTGGCCTGCATCGTCGCGAGTCCATTAAATATCTTCTTCTTGTAGGCATCGCCAGCAGTGTTAGACTTGCCCAATCCGTACGAGTCTGTGACCAAGAATGAACGAGCGTTGGTAGGAGCGCTAGAGAGAACCTGGATTTTATCGAGTATGACTTGAGCAGCTGCAGCGAGGTTTGCTGTGTTTCCAGATTTAGCCGCGGCAATATTATCACTATAACAGGGGCAGTGAGGCAATGGAAACGCACGTCGTAAATAAACCCGTGCTTACTTTATCCCAAAGTAGATGGTGTAAAGAGTAGTCGCCGGGTCCAACGTGTTGTTCTGGCCTGGACCGAGCGGTTATTGGTATTTTGTTTTGTGGCGGTCATTTAAGGCCAGTAGGAGAAACTTACTGAGGAATGTGTTGAGTTGTGTGACGAAATCATATTTGCTATCGGGCCACAGAGAGAGGTCCGTGACCGAGCTTCCAACCTGTGGTACAGCAATAATGAATTTTTGTTGTTAGTGGTACGATAGTTGTTGGTTGCTGACTGCATAATCCTTAAACGTTGCTCCGATGCCGTTCGCGATGTTCTCAATCCAAACTGAAAGAATCGTTTAATCCAGGTTACGTCTAGTCCTTTCGGGGAGAAATACGTGCCTGGGCCATTAGTCGTTCTGCCACCTGCATGGGGGTTCGGCGGGACGACTACCGCTGGATCGGGAGTGGAGCCATCCTTCTTGCCATCTGAGGTGTAACTGTGCAAGCGTCGATTAGTTGGTTCGCACGACCCATACTTGAGTTATCAACGAACCTATCTCCGAATGACACCTTTGTATCATGAGGTAAATTGGGCTTTTGCAAAAAGCGGAGTGAAGGTGGACTCACAATCGTCTTGTAACTCTTGATATCCAGTAAACCAGCATTTATATCAGCAGTGCTCCCAGTTGTGGTCAGTTTTCCGCACGTCGGGCTAATAGCGAGCGTAATGCCATCGTTTGTCGCTGCAGATGCACTGGTGATCAGTAAAGAAAACGAAACCAACTCCCAGGTTTTCAGATTTTGGATCAACATGTTTGGTAAATTGGGTAGAGCCTCGCTCGCACTTCGCAAACTTATACGAGTTGCGCGGGGATCCGGGCCGCGCCAATAATACGAACCTCGGAGTCAGGCGAGTAATTAGCCGACTTTGGGTCACCAGGTCATAGTTTTCATGCAAGAGCTCCCCCAGAGCTGAGGTTCGTACGCGTATTCTAAGGGTTCGATCCGGCTAAATGCTAGCTCCATGATTACGTGGCTTTGTTTTGGTAATGTGTAACTAGATATAGAAGCTTGTTAATCGTCAATTAACCTGCGCGCATGATCAAAATAAACCTGCGTCGACCTTACCTAGGTGCCCTTGTGAACAGGTGATCAGAATTATTCCCCAAATGGAGCTAAGTAGGATCAACGAGCATCTCTGGCAGTCTTAAATTAGACAATCACAGCTCCAATGATTGAGCTAGTATTCAGGGTGTGATTTCTTGGGCCGTTGTTGCCAAGTGCTGCTCACTCCAATGGTGGCTGAATCTGGGGTTCGTAGAAACAACTTTGATCCTATTTTGCCCGTAGATCCTCCTTACGGCAAATGGTATAATACGATGTTAATCCCAGAGACCTGGATCCTCGGCGCATCTTTGGAGCTTCGCAAAATTTCGGCATACGGATTGGTGAGGGAACGAGTTGCCACAAGTTAACCACGCAACGAACCCCTGAACCATAGTCTCAAATACGGATCACGTCATGTTCCCTCAAGCACTGCAGCTCTAGATTACTTGTCCCGTAGTGTATCTCTCGGATCGAGTAGCTCTGGAAGCCGCTATTTACAAGTCTGCAGAGCTTCCTCCACGTAATCTGCCATGATCATATGTGTTTGTTTCGACGGATGCCTGTTGACAAGTAGATTAATCATACTGTTATGAATATTTGTATTAGCAGGCATGGCGCTCACCCTGGGATCCACAAAAATGTATGATCGGGATCGCCACACTGTATGCACGAGTCGGCAGATCACCGGGTGTTTCTCATTAGCATATTGTTATGAGTGCAGTATGAAACACGAACCGATCCGACAGTAGTGCTACTGTTTACACAACATGCGCCAGTGCTCGTGTAGCCGAAAGATTTGTACCCTGGCGTGGTCCCAAGCACGCCGTCCCATATGCGGCCGATGTCTAACGTATAATGATGTGAAAGGGATCTATGGCTAAGTAGGCGTTCTAGCTTACCTGCATAACCGAACTTTATTGCTGGATTCAAGCTTTGCATTAACGCGATCCCGTTAAATACCCGCTTTTTGAAGGTGTCACCGGCAGTATTATGTTTGCCCAGCGCATACGAGTCTGCAATAAGGAAGTGTCTACCGCTGGTAGGTGGGCTAGCAAGCATTTGAATCTCGTTGAATATAGTTTGAGCGGCTTGAGTGAGGCCTGCTGTGTTGCCGGACTTGGCTGCAGCAATGTTATCACTGTCAGAAGTGGTTAGCAGACAGAAACTGTTATTAAGGATGACTATATGCGTACTTAATCCCGAAATACACAGTATAGAGGGTTGTAGAGGGGTCTAGTGCGTTGTTCTGGCCTGTATCAAGTGGTTATTAACCTGTTCCTCTCGGAATTTGGCAGAGGGAGCCCGGAGAACCTACCAAGAAACAGGTTGGATTGCTAGATAAAGTCTGAGCCGCTACCACCCCATATCGTTCTATTCGTAACCGCGCCGCCAACCTTTACAGGCGTGTCAAATCAGGGGCTTACTATATGCGAAGCCTTTATCGTGAAACACTCACAGTATAGTTTTTGAACGTAACCCCAACATCGTTAGCTATGTTCTCGATCCAAACTAAATCATTTTGTCGCGTCAATTAGTTTCGGTCTTTGCTCGAAAAACGACGTACCTGGCCCGTTGGTCGCCCTGTTACCTGCAAGCGGGTTTGGTGGTACAACTACTGCCGGAGGGACGGGGGAGCCATCATTTTTTCCAGCGCAAGTGTAACTGTTCGTTGGCCGGTTAATGTCTTGGAACAAACGCTGGGTTGTCAACTGACCTGTCTCCAAACGATACCTGGGCGTCACGCTCAAGTTTTGTCATTCTCAATGGGAAGAATGTCGGCGGATTCACGACGGTCCTATACTTTGCGATATCAAGCAAACCAGCATTTGCATCAGCCGTGCTCCCAGTGGTGGTCAGCTTCCCACACGATGGGCTAATGGCAAGCGTGCCACACGATGGGCCAATGGCAAGCGTGATGCCGTCGTTCGTGGCTGCGGAGCTACCGGTTACCAGGAAAGCAACTGACAACAAGCCTCGAGTCTTGAAATCTTGGAAGAGCATGCTCGATGGTTTGGCCGAGTTCTGCTAGCGCACGCACCACAGCTTTATATATATAGTTGCGCGGAAACGCTGCAGGACAGACCTCGGAGCTAGGCAAGTAATTAGCAGGGTTGGGATCACAAGATCGCAGGTTTCCAGGCGATATTGTCTCGAGTGGGGTTTGTCCGCGTACTTCGACACTTCTATCGGGACCTAAACTACCCGAGAACCAATCGCCTGTGACCACATAGTTCTTGCCTCGGCGAGCTCCTGGACAAAGATGGCAAATGATTAGGGGTCAATGAGCTTTTATAGGTGGATTAGTTGGCTTTTAGAGGGCCCCCACTAAGCTTGGATAAGGCGTGGTCCTATTCCGGAGGCCAAACTCGTGCTGTGATTGGTTAATTGGAACCACGCCTCGTCCAAGGTTAGTGGGGGTCCTGCTTCTACCCACGCGTTTAGTTAGGTACGTGGTCGGGATCGTCACTGATTGGACAGTGTAGACACCGCCGCGCTCATGATTTCTACCCTTTGAAGGGTAAACCCCGGGACCGCCCTAGCCAGACGCGGTCGGGTTTGGCACTATGTGGAACATCATCCGAACTGTGCCACGCTGGTGCCCGGACGAAGGCCAGAACAAGAATGCTCACCCAGTCTACCGCCCCCCCCCCCCCCTCGAGATAGAATAATCGTCCGAACAATGCGCAACACTATTCCATTAATACCACGGGTATACATCACCAAACACGTACAGTCGTAAACTCGTTGCACACCACATTCCAAAACACCAAACTCTCTTTCTCCAAGTCACCACTCACGACCTCGGAAACCCGCCTGGCATCTTCGACTTTCTCCTCTCCGGGTGGTGGAAATACGTCGCATACCGATTCTGACTCGTCGGCGATCGTAAAGTCGCCGGTGACCGTAAAGTAGGGACCGGAGTCGCAACACCCTCGTCCTCGAGCCGATTACTCGAGCCGGTATCAATCTGGATATGTACCGGCCCAGGAGCTTCGTCCGAACTCGACTCGTCCTCGCCCATCCAGTCTGAATCGTCGGGGAGCATAATGATCCCTGTCGCATGGTCGTAGCTCAACCGGTTACGCAGATTCGAACCCGAGCTCGAGTCGTCTCGCCAAGGGTTCGAACCAGTGCCGTTGATTGGCGTGCCCTGGCTATCGGCTAGGCCGTTGAGCGCTTGACTAGAGCCGCGCGAGGCTTGGTTCGTGTCTAGACGTCGAGTTCGGCTGGTGTGGCGTTTGCGTAGAGTAAGCACGACAGCGTCCCCCTTGTCACCAGATCCATCGCCCTCGCCGTGGCCTTCGATAAAGTTGGCGAGGGTCTGGCCTTTCTTGAGTGGGAGCCATGGGGTGGGCAGGACGCCGGTGAGCGCGGGGTGTCCGTATCGTCTACGTCCAGTGCTATGAAAAATATTGATAAAAAGAACAAAAACCAAATACGGATAAACCTACTTCAAAACTCCCCAATACCAGTTCGCCATCGGTTGTTGGGACTACAAAAAGAATTATAAGTCACCACCCAAATCCAGACCAAAAAAAAAACACTCACGTAATCCGTCCGCTCATCCTCGGGCGCAACATACAACGTCTCATCGTTCTGTGCATACCGCCTCTTATTCAAATGACTACCCGCCCCAATCAGCTAACCAACACTCTGCCAAAATCCGAAAGAAAAAGCTCACCTCTGCGACGCACTGACAGCCTCTCCCCTCCTCATCCTCGCAACCTCCTCCTCGGTCCCTCTCTGGACTTCACATACCGCACTCAGACTCACAAAAGTGCTCAACGCCGCACACTCCTTGTTCATCCACCACGCCCACCACAATGTGCCGACAAGAAGTGGGGCCATGAGCGACGCGAGGGCAAATGACTGCTTGAGTGTGAAGATCCCGGCCATGAAAGTTTGGAAGAGGGTGAGGCCCCACATGAGACGCCGGAAGGTGATGGGCCAGGCCTCGCCACGGGATTCGGCGGGTTTGTAGAAGACTTTTCGTAGGTCAGCATAAAAATCGCCATGGATTAGGCGTCCAACTCACCAAACATGAGCTTGTACTTGTAAACCAAATATGCAACCCCGAAATACACCGCGCCAAATATCAAAATGAGTGGTTGAATGATGCTATAGATAGTCGTGACCACAAAGACCAGAATAGCCAGGGGGTAGACGACGCCATAATTGATCATCGGAGGCGCGTTGAGTTCCGCGTAATCTGCTCATCCACTTTAGCGTTTAGTGTCTTAGGGACGAGATGAACGTACCACGTGGCGTCTTGGTAAACGTCTGGTAGATCATCCTCGGAATAATAATTCCAATATTCAACAACTGCAGTGGCATAATACCCAAACCTAGTACCCCATATAATCATCACCATCCGTCAACCATAAGCTTCCCACCCAACTCACCTTGAAGCATCACGTAGCTCAAAAAGAAATGCCTCGCCTGCCCCTTTTGCAACGCCTGTGCCAACTTCTCAGGAACCTTGATCGGTGCACCAGCCAAGTCTCGTACGAGCGCCCAGTAGGTCGAGACGAGGAGGAAAATGAAGACGACATTGATGAGAAGGAAGAGGAAATACCTGCCAAAGGTGGAAACAATTAGACCGTGTATGGATCGGACGACGTTGGGAGACGCACTTTTTGAGCAAGGCATATTCGGCCCAACTCCGCGCTTTGTTACCCTGCAAATACGACAATGCTACACCACGATCAGTCTACCGCTCTGGCATTTTGATTAGCCCGAATAGGCCAAAGCGCACCTTCCAGTAAAAACGGTAACAAACTATTCAACGCAGTCACGGACAAACTCGGAAGTGAGTTTTGCACGACAGCCTGAATCCGCGGGTCTTTATCCACCAACCTAAAACAGTTTGTTAAAAAATGCTATTTTGAGCAAGGAGCAGGTAACATACGCAGCTAGCCAGGGCAAGATCTTCTTCATTTCTTTGTAGCTCAATAGCGTCGTTAGACTCGCCATCGGGACGGACCAAAAGCCGAGTAGAGCAGCCATGAAGCCCAGGACAATGAATTCACGAAAGAGGGTTGCTGATGAATCGTATTAGGCGGCAAGAGTGGATTTGGCGGGGATCCAGAATTAAGGCAGAGAGCCATGGAATGATCAATCTGCTGAACGACAAAAGCGCAGACCTGGACGTACCTCTTGGCGAAAGCGGCACATTCGGCCAATATATATCTCTCGGCTCGGGCGCCGGCACGGTTATAATATGCGTTGAGGGGAAGTTATGTTCGACTTGGCTCGCAATTTGCTATACCAAGCCAAATTGCATCAGCCCCGCCAAAGAAATGACAACATAATGGCACTCACCGCACTCGACATCTCCTCAAACGTCACAAACGCCAAATCCGTAGCCTCAAACTTGCCCAGCCGCCTCTTCCTCCGAACCGCCTCATCCGCCTCTCTAAACCTCGCCTCCAACCACTCCAAAGCATCCACCTTTTTCCCAAACCAAGTCGGCCTCAACACCGGCCTCTGCCTATGTGGAACCACAAGTCGCGGGAGGCTACTGGATTCGGATCTATCCTCGTTGGCGATGCGGGACGAGACGGCATCCCCCCGAACGTTCAAAGAGGGGTCGTAAGATTCGACGATGGACGGGTTCCCGACATAGGCTGTCCACGCTTCTTCAAGTTTCAAGAGGGCAGCAGTGCGTTTGTCGAGCAACTCGTCGAGAGAGTCGACTGCGCGGCAGACGCTAACGCTTTCGACTCGATGGCCCATATTCTCAAAATAATCAGCCAGCGTGCGTTCGCCACGGAGGTGATGCGGGAGTCGTGTACACATGACTGTCCTCGCGGGGATCGAATGGACAAGCTCAAGACTAGAGAGTTGACGCGCGCGGAGAAAACGGGCATAGTTGCGTGCGCAAAAGCGGAGCGTGAGGGCTGTGAAGAGGTAGGCGAGGAAGAGGTGGACCGTGAGGTGGGACGAGGCTTCGGAGATGAGATCGAGCCAAGAAGGAGCTTTGGGTTTCGTATTTGGCAAGAACCCGCTGGTGGCGAAGAATTGGGGAGAGAAGGTAGAGAGTGAGGGTGAGTTGGAGGGGGGAGTCGTGAGGAGGTAGAACAATGAGAGGGAAGGATCAGGCCAGTCGCTATCATCGTCTGAGTCGCCCATGGGAGCTCCGTTAAGCTGTGCCCCATTAATCATCAGTACGTGGCAAAGTGAAGTGACGAGAGACATACATAGTAATTCATCGGCATTAAAATAGCAACCGCAATTATCGAACACGTCGAGAATAAATAGAAAGACATTTTGAAAAAGCTGAGAAGCTGCAAGCCCCCTGGTCAATGTCTTCATTCATATCGTACGACCAAAACGCAACCTACCACCGCAGCATCAAGTCCTACAGTCTGCAACACTGTAAATTCGGACGTCCGCCACGTCGGCATAATCCACGCAAAGAATGAGTTTTGGACATGGGCCTCGTTTGGCGAAAATCCTGTCACCGCCCATATCAGTACCCCGCCTGCCCACCTCATGAAAACTCACCCTTTAGTTTGGTCCGCGGCGCAAATAGCACAGGCCACCGGGTCCGACACAAAGAAAAGAGAAGAAATGATCCGAGTCCGATAGTCGTAGAGAGCGTCAGCTGAGTCGTAAACCACGGCCCCTCGAATTTCTCTGCGCTATAAATCAATATCCATCCGTATTATCAAAATACAAATACCTACGGGAAGGAGGTGTCCCAGGGATATTGCCCGGGTCCTCGTCAACTAGTGCGTCCAAAAGCCACTCCATCTAGATGGAGGTCGTCCGGAGCGTGCTATGATGAGGACGTGACTCAGCATGAGTCAGCGGGACGGTCACGTGCGTATCGTGGCCTTGCTCCTGGCTATGCCCAAAACTCCCAAGACTCGTTGGAAACACACCATGATCGTCGATCATATCGTACGATCAAGACGTGGGAATCGGTGTGATCTCTGTGATATAAGACGCGTGGATCGCCCTGGGTTCCGAACACCTCTCACCGGGATGCCATACCGCGAACACGCATCATGGGCTCAGTCGTTGCTCGTATCGCTCAGTTCAATCCGCATACAGTTATCTATGTATTTTGCAACCTGGTTTTCTCCTCTTGCCATACCTCACGCCGACCTATACGGTAAAACAGCCATAGTGACTGGTGCGAACTCTGGCATTGGCTACGAAGTCGCTCGTGCATTTGCCAGTATGGGCGCTAGAGTCGTACTAGCCTGCCGAAACCCCCAGCGGGGAGAAGAAGCCAGGCAAAAAATCGCCCAAGAGACTGGGAATGACATGGTTGAGCTCGAGATACTTGATTGCGAGAACTTTGCTAGCGTACATGCATTCTTGGAGCGATGGGAGCAAAGGGGGGTCAAAAAAGTGGATATCCTAATCAACAACGCAGGTTTGCCTAAATGAATTGAATCTACCCTTCTAGGTCGTCTAAAAATAGCCTATTTCGTCAGGTCTCTCCTACAGCAACTTAACTAAAACGTCCGACGGCTTCGAAGCAACCTACCAATGCAACCACCTCTCCCACGTCCTACTCACTCACACCCTCCTTAATCGCGGGCACTTTACTCCCAAAGCCCGCATCGTCTCCGTATCCGCTTTTGGGTTCTTCCGGTCTACCCCTCTAGACGAACGAAACGCCGACGCCAGTCATATCCTCTCCGAGCACGCCCTGGGGAAACCACTTCCGTACGAAACGATGATGCAGACCTATCGAGGGTCCAAGGCAGGCCAAGCAATTTGGACCATGATATTGCAGCATAAACTCAGTCAGAGGGAAGAATGGAAGGACGTGGTCGTGCAAGCATGTCACCCAGGTACAACACACCACACCGATCTCACCCCCGTATTAACACCCACACCCCAACCCGCAGGCATGGTCAAATCCTCAATATGGACCCAACCAGCCGGCATCGCAGCCTGCACCGACCCAAAAGCAAAAACCTTCATCTCACTCGCTAACAAACTTGGAATATCCAACCAGCAAGGCGCAATCGTTCCAGTCTGGCTCGCTACTGCAGACGAACCCGCTCGACCCGAGATGCGCGGGCTATTCTGGGAGTGTATGGTCTGGAAGTGGGTTCCGGCTTGGAGTTTGGAGAGGGGGAGGCAGGAGAGGCTGTGGAACAAGTGGTGTGGGGATGCGGGTGCGGAACTTGCGTAGTGTAGTTTTTGTTGGTTGACGCATATAGTTTGACTTTCTGTGCGCAACCATCCCCCTTGGTGCTCTCGCTTACTTACCTTAATACGTCAATTTCGTTTCAACACGAGCTCCCCGTGAAATGCGGATGCCTTCTAGCTCCAAATAATCGAGAGCTCAGAATGTCGCCAAGTGCATTTAGGCAAACCGTTGCGCTCTGCAGAGTCACCCGTTAGCGGAACCTTGCGAAATCCAAAGATATAATGCCAACTGTTGGATATTCGATCGACATATAACGCAGCTCTTGGTTACCACCCCCAAACTGAGCATGCTATCAGTCCTTAAGAACGATACGACACAAATCGACCTCTCGCAACGTCGGGCATAACCCTTTCCACACCTGGAACCGAGAGAGTTCAGGAATAGAATCGCGAAATCCAGGAGGTAAAGCACGATCCCAGGCGATTGAGATGTCTATCTTGAGTTTTTCGAGTTTCGAAAAGGCTGATATACTCTTTCGCACGTCGCCAAATCCGAGCGAAGGATTACTATCGCACTGAGGATTCGTGTGGTCACGTTCAGTATACTGGATACGTATCCGATACAGTAACAATGGAAAGAACTCACCGTTAAGAACCAATGTAGTGATACGTCGGCGGGGGTGTCGGTAATTGGGTGCAAGACAATGGTAAGCACTTTCAGCGACTCTCTGCAATAATCAAGACCGGACAATAGATCCAGAGCACCATTGTACCAAGGAAACGCAGGTATGCGTATTCGAATCGACAAACGTGTTAATGAGGCTGAGGATTGCCTGAGCGCATGATGGATGGTAGGTAGATGGGCGTGGTCTATTGGACTTTCGATTTGTACCACCGAGACGGGGCGCTTGGGGACGAGGTTCAGGATTGTAGCGGGTGCGGCCTCGATCGATTTCAAGCGAAGTAAGATGTTCGGGTTTAGTGGATGTACCGAATGGTAAAGAAAATGGCCATGCTCGATGTAGGGCTGGGTCTCTAGAAAGGTTGTAAACCCCTCGCTGTCCAGAGGTTCGATACAGAGCCGCCGAAGCGCAAACGGATACTGAGGCTCTTGTAGCAAGTAATTGACGACAAACCTAGGGAGGAATAGGGAAAGCTCGGTGATTTTGGCCGTTAGCATGAGAAGTTGCTTTGTCATAGTCGCGAGTTGACCAAGGTGTTGGTTTAGAACCACCGAGGTGCTAATGTTGAGAAATTTAGGGTATTCACAGAGTAGCCGGCGTCCAGTTGTCATAGTTCTGCTAAAAGATCTTAACCGAGCAACATTTTCCAATATAACATTCAGATAGATGACTGGTGTTATGTGTCGATTATAATGTCTGTTGACCAGCGCAAGAGATGATAGCTTTGGGCAATAATCGGCCAGCAATCGAACTAGATCCGGAGGAAGCTTCGACATATTTGAAGTAGAGTTAATCCGTCTGGATATGTGTGGAAGCAGGTAGGGGTCGATGAAATCTTCTACGACAGCGTTATACAGGCGCGTTCTCTATGTGGTCGTTGGCGCATTCGCAGCTCGTATTGCACAGCTTTCTTCAGATGCAATCGTTGCACGTGACTGGGAGATATGCATACACCCAAATACTACTTCCCCTTCCGCCTTTCCCTGCGTTTCCTACCAATGATCCCTCCAATATTATCCTCACTACCAGATTTCACACCCGCCTTTGCGGGAGATTTGACCGTTTTCGCAGTTTTTGGCGGTACCACTTCCTTTGTAGGTCGTTCTGAGTCTCTTCGGCGTTTCCTCGGTGCTGCAGCGGCGGGGTCCTCTTCCTGCTCCGGAGCCTATCAAACCCTTGGTCAGAAATGTAGTCACGATATTACCCAGAAGTATACTCACTTTTCGTTTTCGGTTCCCTTCGGGTTTGTGCGGACCAGAACTCGCTCCAGACCGCTCTTTTCGACGTTTCACGACTTGGATGTTCTGCATCACACCCGGGTTAGCCCAAGTTCAGAGTTATAAAAAGGTCCACGCACCTCAATTGCAAACTCCAATATCAATGTCTTATTCGACTCTTTGTTGTCTGGTTCTGCCTCCAACCTCTCCAGTTCATCCTTCAACCTTTTCACCCTCGTCCTGTCCTCCTCTTTCCCCTCTCCCTTCTCCAGCGCACCAAGCAAATCGTTCAGCTCCTCCTTCCACCACCCCCTCATCGACCCTACAACTCCCGGCCGATTATTCACCCAACGTAATATCCTCAGCGCATCCGCATGCTCCTCCGTCTCGATGAATCCGTATCCTCGACTTCGCCCCTTGCCGCTCACAGCGTCCATGCGATCGGCAGCGCGCACGATCTTGGCTTGCCGGACGCCTGTACTCCGCCCTTTCTTCCCTTTCTTCCCCCCATCTTTCGCTTCGCCCTCCTGCTCAATCGGAAGAAGCTCGTCCCGCGTCAAACCCTCCCTCTCCCCTCTTTTCACCTCGTCCTCAAACTCCCGCGCCGCATACATGGCTAGCCGCTTGAGTACTCGCTCGGATACCCAAAGCGGAACCCTGCGCACGCTGATTCGTGTACGGGAAACGTACAGAGAGGGGTTGGAGCGAAGAAGCGCGCGGCGAGAGTCGAATGAGGCTTGGCGGGTGGCTAGCTCCGTAGCGGATAGTTGAGCAGCCGCTGGTGAGTTGGGGAATATGACTAAGAGGGCACAGATTAAAATCAAGTTGGTAAATGGAGGCTCTAGGAATGCATACCTCCTTCGCGCATTAGGTACAGATTCCGCTTATCCTGCTTTTCTCGACTCCGCTCTCCCTCCTCCTTTAGCCGATCCGCCTCTTCTCTGGCAACAGCTCTCGCAATTGACAACGTCCGGCCATGCAGCACCAATCGTTTCACAAGCGAGGCCGATGGATCAGGTGTGAGCAGGGACATGCTGAACGGGTTATGCGGTTTTGCAGTGGTGGGCTGGGGGAACAGTTGGTGAACGACAGAGCATACAGTGTTGCTTTGACTCACGTTCGTTCCCAGTTCTTTAGCCATAGCTTCTGCTTCCTCGATGGCCGAGTCTGCATCTTCCCGCTTCCAGAAACAGACGAACCCGGTGCCTCTGGACCGACCTGTCTCTTGATCCAGAGTGATACGAGCATACCGAAGTGGCCCGAATGCCCGGAATCTAATAATGTAGTTAGATACCATCACGATGCCCAAGGGGTTAAACTCACAATGTGCGCAGATCATCTTCTGTCGCCTCGAACGGAACATTCCTGACGAATAGCGTGGTTCCAACGTCTGTGTTCGGGAGTTGTGGTCGTTCGTGGGATTCTGAACCTTCTTCTGAGCCTCCCTCCGCCTCAGATTCCTCGTCCACAGAGCTACCCTGCTCATCCTCGCTTTCACCCCCACCCTCGACTTCATCCTCGCTCCCGTCCGGCTGCTCCTTGCCCTCCTCGCCCTCCTCCCTATCAACCTCCATGACCTCTTTGCCCTGTCTTTGCGAGACTGCTTCTTCCCACTTGTCCTTGCTCAACGCCCAGTCAACCGCAATAATTCGACCTTCCTTCTCTTCCCCTTCTTTCACATCCCCTTCCTCCTCTCCTTCTCCCTCTTCTTCCTCGCCCTCGCCCTCCTCCCCTCTCATCCTCCTCAGCCGCTTGGCCGCCTTTTCCCTCGCAATCTCCTCTCGCTCCTTCCTCGTCTTCTTTTTCTTTCCCTTGGCACCCACAACCCGCCCGTTTACACCTTTGATCGCGCGTTCTGCATCGGCGTGCGCAAGCATCCAGACAAACGCGAAGCCACGATGACGATCGGATGAAGTTTTGGTGTCGTCTGTAGATTTGGCGGTCGGGAGGGTGACGGAGTAGATGGGGCCGTAGGGAGCGAAGAGGCGATGGATGTCCTCCTCAGTAGCCTGGACGGTTGACGTATAATTAACGGACGATGAATGGTGGGGATGGCGCAAAACCTTACATCCCAGGGAAGGTTCCTGATGATCAGTCTTGAAGAATGACTCGGAGCTCCAGTCTTTCGCCCAGCGACAAGCCCGTCAACCCGTTTCTTGATAACGGCTGATATCCTAGACCCTTTGAAGACGTGATTATGCAATTTGGCCACGGCAGCTGACGCTTGGGCCGCAGTCGCAAATTTCACAAAAGCTAAGAGGACAGTGAAATAAGTAGTGCCCAATGTAACTCAGAATCGAGCGGCGAACCAGTGTGCTCATCCCGCTCTGGGACGGGGTATACGACCTCAGTGGCCCCAGGGACTTTGCGGGCCTTTTTCCATAACGCTTTCGAGTCGATTCCTACCGGCAAGTTGGCGAGGACCAGAGTCCGAACGGCGTCAGGATCGCTTGGAACTTTTGGGCGTGCCACCTTCTTAGGTTTCGGAGGTTTATCCTTTTTTACGTGCGTTGACGTGCCCTAGAATAGATTTGTATATGAAAAATAAACAAATAAATGACTATACTTACCTTGCGATCTGCCCATTGCAGCCCCAACACACGTCCGTCCAGCTCGAGTGGTTTATCGCCTCCCATAGCCATCTCTGCATCTTCCTTGATGGCAAAAGACACGTACGCGACGCCCTTGCTGGCCTTCGTTTCCTTGTCGAGAACAACGAATGCGGACCTCACGGGTGCAATATCAGAAAAGAGCGTTTGAACGTCGGTCGACGTTGCCGTGTAGGGCAAGTTGGAAACGAAAATAGTAGAGCTAGAATGGTTTGGCGTTATTGCTTGTGTAAGAAATACCTCGAAGACGCTTACCCATGGGTGTCAGCCTCCTGCATGATGGCCGTCGACTTTTGGAAAATGAGTTGTGGCTGTGTCAACTCATTTGAAATTCGGCAATTGAGGACACAGAGGCTAACACCCGAAGACTGGAGACCCTCCTACGCATAATAACCGCCGAAAATAGTCGTGAGGGGGGAGCACCGGTGGCAATATGCCAGAAATACGAGCAAGAATAAGACAGGTGTGGTTTTGAGGCTTAGCACGCACCAGTCGCCGAACCTGATCCACACCTGCTGCGATCCCGACGTTTGCGTCGGCCTATAAGTACCGCCGCACTCTGAGAAGCCGGTAAGTCTCTAAGTTATACACAAGTATTGGCAGCACGGTAAATTCAACCTAAGTTCCAGTCGGGCACCGCTCGCTGGGGAAACCGGTTTTTGAGCCGGCCAGCTCAATCACCACACACTCAGAGATGAGAACACCTGCCTGCGAATGTGGGCGACTTCTGGGTTGGAAGTTAGATCGCCTCCGGCAAACGGGCGAATCATATATGCACTAATTGGGCAACCTGTCCCGGTGAAGCAGTTTCAGTAGATGTATGCATATAGTATTCAGTCATTTGCCTACCTTTGTCCGCCATAATCCACTCGTTGGGAGTCAAACACGAGTTCCGATATCGCCGTATGTGATACATACAATGTCCACATCGTCATATCATTTGTCAAGCCCGGCCATCCTAAGTCAAAAGCAGTAGACCGCCCTGAAAAATCGACGATTGCCTGCATAGCCAGCTATAACCTCTTATGCTTTCAACTATGTATGTACTATTATAGTTTACTGCGTAAATCTTCTTACGGCTCCGGTGAGACCACAGATTTTCTCTTGGCTCGATTTGTCGGGGAAATAGCGATCCTTCAACAACGCCAATAGCGCCAGGAAAACCGAGCGACTGTATGCGTAACTTGGTTGCCAATCGGGACGTTGTGTGTCCGGCCAAGACAAGTGCTGATGTTAGATCTGGTGTAGAGTGCAGGTAATGCGCCTATAGCAGTTATATATGGACCCCTCGGAAATCCCAAGGATGGACTCAAGTCGAACTGGAGACTGGGCCTTCGCGCTCGGTGCTGCGATGACCCATGTGTGGTAATGGAAACATATTAATTATATCAGGTGATAATACATGTAGACGCGGTGTGATCAGGGGAACCCCCCGCGGACGAAGTCCGTGGGAGATGGGGTGCGCCAGGAAGGCCGCACCCGCGAGGAGATGAGGGAGAATCGCGGGTGGTGGCCATACTGAATGATAAGACACATCCAGAGGTGGGGGTGGGTGGGAACAAAACAAACGGGGGGGGAGGCAGAGGAAGACGGATACTTGGCGTCTGTACTGATGACCTCGCCCATATACTAGGCGGCCACGCTGCAGCAGTTGCGCTGCATCAGCGAGGCAGCGGGCCCAGGCTTGGACCACGTGTAGGAGGACGTGGACGGGGTCTAATGCCTAGCGGAGTGTCTGGAAAGGGCGATGGTCATGTGACGCGCCGGGCCGGGGCTGCGGCCCAGTATCGGCCCTCCGCACCCCGTACTCTCGGCACCAAATCGGGCTAGAAATACCGCTAGCTGGTAGCGCACGGGGAGTTGCGGCTTCTGACTAGTAGAATGGAAATTTATATTTGCATTTATTTATTAAGTCCAGAATGTACTCAAAAGTGCGTCGGTTTACTCTAAAGTAGGTGTATATATACCATCACTAGCAGCTGGAAGGGCCTCACCCCACCAGCACATAACAGGCACTAAAAAGAATAATGCCCGTCCGGAAGCTCAGCCTCCACTCTGGTGAACTTTTCAGGGTGAGCCAAAAGACGCGCTACATATTCATCAAAGAGTGAGGCCGCTGGTATCACCCTGTTGTGACTGGAGCGATGGATGGATGGTGAGGAAGTCTCAGGAAGAACAGGTTGAGAATAGGACATTAATATGGGTACCAGATGGACGAGCGCTCTCGCACTCGTTCTTTTGCGCATTCACCTAACAAGGAAGGGCGTGAGTCTATAAATACATATTAATTATGCGGGCAATGCACTAATCACGGGCTACCCTGCCCTTCTGTTGGGTGGGTTCTACAATGTGAGAAATACAAGGATTAGAAATATGAGCACAAGGCTGCATTACATCATTGTCCAAAGCTTGTGAAACAAGCGGGGGGGGGGCACAGAATAATACAGTAAGGTACAGGCTATGTCCGATAAGCCATTGATATCAACTGGGCGCGTCAAGCTGCCCCTTAAAACACAGCGAGTAAGAATATAACGAACCCCCACAGAAGCAAAGCTCGTGGGGCAGCATTCCGAAGTGCCAGACCTTGAACGCCGAATTTCGCTGTTTCCCAACGTTGGAAATGGACAGACTAAAAATGTGACGTGGCCATTAGCATATATACTGTGTTGGATTTAGATGGTTCGGCTCGAACATACCGCGTCTACTGCGTGTTCACCAAGGTTCTGAGACTCGCTAATGAGGTGGTAACTATTGACTACTGATGCGCAACCAAACGCAACAGCAATATTGGGTGTCAGCCAGCACGTACTTTCGCTGCGGACCAGGAGCGATGCGCTGCATAATGAGTTAGTAAAATTTCGAGCGACATGCAAAAAAGGTGCGTACATTATAAGAAAGCAGGCCTGCAGAAATGGAGAGTTAAAGTTTGCATTGTCACTAAAAAAAAACAAAGCTAATTACCAAGAACATGATCAGGGTCCACTCCAACTCGTTTTTAGACTTGAAGTTCCGCCACTCCGTCACATATGCAATTCGACCAGCCCATGCACGAGAGCACCTTGTGAGGTGTGCATCTGCATCAGCACCGACGAAAAGCTTTACCCATGGCCTGCCGATCACTGGTGGCTGTTCGGCTAGCATTGTAAATCGATCCAGACGCGCTTCGGGCATACCAAAGTTGTTGACAACCCGGGCGCGCCAGATCACACACCACAATCGCGCTACAATAGCTGATTAGAGGTGCCGAGATACATGTCGTTGTTCGACTTACCAATAGCCCACGTCTGAAACTCTTCTATCGTATCCGAAAACGTGTTGAGCATAGCCAGAATTTCCTGGATCTGGGTAGAGGAAAAGGGGGACGTCGAGCCATCTGATGTGCTTGAGTCTGCATGGCAAAATGTTAGACCGGCTAACTCAAATATACTAGAAGTTTCATAAACTCGCCGATTGCCAGACTCGCGAGCACGACTTTCAGCTGACGCAAGTCCCCCACCGAAGCAGAGACTGGTGCTGGAAAGTTTTCCATATGCATCCAGTACTCTTCACACAGCATGTTCTGCGCGCGCCGCGGTTCCGCAACTGATACCGCGTCCGGAGCGCTGTCACCGTCGGCCCACGTCACCGTTTTCGTGGTATGGTCTACGAGGTAATACCAGACGCCCGGTCCGTCGGGCATAAGGAATGCCGTGGCGCTGCAGCCATCGGACTTGAGGCCCGCCCTCTCGAGGAGCGACTGGCCGAGTTCTTCGAGCGTCTCGTCGACCGGTTGGCTTGATACCACGCAACTCGCGAACAGGATGCGCGAGCCCTCGGGGTGGGTTGTAGTATAAGCGCCGATGTCCTCAGTCATGTCCCCCCTAGGATCGCCAAAGCCGGGGGATGTTACCACCCAGGGTCGCCCGGCAGGCTGACCTGGCCTGTGGTTATTTGTAGTATCATGTCCAATAATACGTTAGCTATCGGGAAACATCAGTCTCCACGACTCTTACTTTGGGGCGGAAAACCGGTCGTAGTCGCTTGGAAGACACGGTCGTACGAAATATTCCATGGTGCTGTGCGAGTGGTCGGTGAAGTTGATAGCAGGAGGGGTGAGTATTGCGTGGGTGCAAGTGCTTGTATAGTCAGTTTCAGGGCTCGGGGTGGTGTGGCGGCCTATGGTTAGTGTGTAGCGAGAGACGAGCGGTGGTCATCCCTTCCATGAAGCATCCGCCCTAAGTGAAATCCGCCGGTAATCCACCGCAACTCCGGAGCGCTCTTGAGCGCCACAGGGCGCACGATGTGGTGTCGAGGACACGGTTTCATGCACGTGACTGAATCTGAGATGTGCAGTGTGCGACTCCACCAGCTTCGTCGCACTGGTTCCCAATGCGTTAGGCGATGAAACACGGTTTGGCTTGTGAGTAGTGCGAGGGTGAGACGTAGCCTGCGGAGGACACACCACCGATACTCGGCTGAAATGAATGCACGGCGCCCATCACGTAATGTGTGGCCCATCCAGAGGCTCGCCACGCGGTTCACACGCCGTCTAGGCATGCCCGCGTATATTTTTCCCCCTATTTTCACTCCCATCGTCCCCCCCCCCTCGGGCGCCCCATGGCAGCCTCCCCCAGCCTCGCAGTCGCGCCAAGCGCACCACGCTCACGCTCTCGTCTCAGTGCCACGCCCAGTCATTGCGATCCATTTCGGTCGCATCTTAGACGGGCCCAGACCACGCTTCGCTCACCCCAACCAACCGCGAACGCTGTCTCGAGAGCATGTACCATCTATATATGTACCCACTCAATAATATACATCACGTCTACACACACAAACGCCGAGCGGAATCACAATCCGAGTAACATGAATTTCAGCAACGTGCTGCTTACGGTCCAATGACCAGTCGGATGAAGTCTAATGGTGTTCTAAAATATTATTTGGAACTCAGGAAAAGAAGGGCTGTGCACAACTTCGGACAGTCAGGTCAGATATATGTATCAGGGAAGTAAATCCCCGACCTGATTTATAGCAGAACCCACAAGTCAAGGGCTACATCGTGGCAGCGCCCGTCGTCGCGCGTCGCCTTTTCTTCCCACCCACCATTCCCTTCCAGCACGCCCCATCAGCCTGTTCAGTCGAACCCACCCGGCCCGCGAGTCGTACTCGCGCTTCGGGGATCCGGCCACGCTTGCGTCCCCCAAACCTTGCCGGAGGCTGAGCCGACCGATAGGTCGTGCCATACTACATACCACTCGTGACTACCGCCAGTGCCCGGCCCCCTAGCTCAGTATTATCCCCTATATCTTACCCAAGCATGATCTCTTTCCAATCCGCCTCCGAACTTTCCCGTGACCCCAGCAACCTGCTCGAGCTGTATGCCAAAGGAGTGAACCCAGTACGACTACACCAACTAGATTAGTCGCGTGCATGCGCTATCCCCAGATGACTGAGTTGCATTCGGAGGACCAGTGATGACTTGAGCTCGATTGGGGAACTGTGGAAGTGTTTACTTTAGAGGATGAGCACAACACAAACCTCTCTCCAGGTGCGAAGTCGCGAATCTTGGTCAAGGTCAGGATAGTGAAGCGCGATGGTGAAATGCTGGGAATCGGTGTGCGTATGAGACCCCCTTAGGAAAGCCTAGCCGTACATTTTGACATTTATGACTCTGCTCTACCCGGTTTTTGTTACATGATGCTATACTAGTATACTAGGTCCACTTACAAATATTCTGGCACTCCGAGCGTTCGGAACCCAACTTTGAGGCCTGTTGCACAGCTTCATCAGGTGATGGCGATATAGACGCTCGTGGCAGACTTGTCTCGTTCCCTTATCACGCACAATCATGGTATTACCCCCGGAGCTCTGGTTTATTGTCATCAATAACTTGGCAGACGGTCGCACATCACTAGCGAGGCTCTGTAGGGTCAACACTCAACTATACGCAATTCTACTGCCTATGATATACCAGAAAGTCACCCTCCCAACTTCTCTATCAATCTTATCGTTCTGCAATGCAGTCATAACACGGCCTATGAAGCTAGCCAGGCTTGTACAGACCTTGAGTATCGGAAACTCATCCAAAACCCACCACACAGAGGACGATTCGGGGTTAGAAGATTTCCCCAATTCGCCATTGCATAACGGTCTGGCAAAGCCCTTCCGCGCTTTGCTTCAACTACTATCCAATCTTCGAGAACTTTCTTTGATAGCTACTTCGGCCACTTTTGACATTTGCTTTAGCGGCTTGCCTGTCCCATTCAAATTGCAAACGCTTGCAATTCCTCACGTTTTCTCTGGGCCAATCCAGGCTTTTTTGCACAATCAATCGTCGATCGAAACACTGCACATACTCTCTACCAGTGTCAAATCAAAAACAACCCACGCTTATGATTTTATACGCAACAAGCCAGACGTCTTACCTCGTCTTACACGCGTTACTGCATCTGCGTTATGTCTGGATGCCCTGTCATCAGGAGGACGCCAACTATCCGAGGTAGTCGTAACAACACCACCAAGGGCGATGCGGGTACTTCTTCCCAACCACATCGGCTCCCCATACCAATTGCCTCATTTGTTCGCGGGACCAACCCTCACTTCCATTGGCTGGTTTCGTTCCCGACAATCAGATCCTTGGTACCAAATGATTGGTCGACTCAAAGCACATCCATCGCACAGGGCCGTAGAGAAGCTCACAGTGGCGGATGTAGACAAGGTGCCTAATTCTGCAGAGACAAAGTGGGTTCGTGAAGCTGACTAGTTTGCAGACCCCAGAGCCGTATTGGATTGGTAACCTCCCCAAGCAACTCGCGTTCCTCTGCCAAAACAGTAGTTTCGACCGTCTAAGCTGCATTGAAATGACGGCGACGTTCTGCCCCCATGGTTGTGAAGACGAGATCCTCGCGCGTCTGGGCGACATGCGAAAGTTGAGTGATTGGGTCCAGTACGTTCCCACGTTAAAGTCTGTTAGTGTGTACGGCATACAACTAGTGTAGGGAGCCAAGTTTCTCAGATATGTGTGTCGGACTCCTCTTGCCTGCTTCCATTTTTACTTTATTTTTTATAATCCTAATATAGTTGTGGTGCATGCAAGGAAGGGGTTATACATAAGGCAGAATCATCTATTCATGAGGCTGCAATCATGCTCAAGATCGTTCCTGTGTAATTTGCTTATATACTTCAGCGACTGCACCTTTCGCCAAGGTCGCAATGGAGTCCCGCGATTGGGCATCTCTACGGCTACTTATTTCGATCTACAAAACCACCCCAGTAGGCACCGTGTGTGGTGAGAAAGACAACACTCATCGGTCACCCAACCTAATAGAATAAATCAAGGAGCGCCCCTTCAAATTACCCAAGATGTAAATGTAATACAAGAGCCATAGTGAAAATTCGTAAAGTCGTGAGGTAAAAGTACAGTCCAAAACAACCTCTACAAGGAATCGTTGACTCGACAGCCCGACATCAAGTACACAACCTCAAACTAGGGGCCTCAACTAAATCAATCATACAACTGCCCGTACACCCGTACCCATACACCCCCACCCCGCCTTAAAACCCTCTCTCGCGCATTCCCGTACATAGCCCCCAGCCTTGCCCTCAACCTATCCCGATCTTCTCGGCTCAAACGTAGGCGATGGCGCACTGCCTGGAACCGACTGCGCACAGACGAGACCAACAGAGGAGTGGAGGTGGCAGCGGAGCGCGCGGCACGTCGGCGGAGAATACCGCATACGCAAGCGTTGAACCACATCAAGTGCATTGGGAGCGCAGCGAGGAAGAATATCACTGGGAGGGGGGATGTATGCGGGGTCGGAAGGGTTGACACAGTAGAATCTTGAACCTTGGGTATATCCGAGACGTTAAGTTCGGGTGCGACGGAGGCACCTAGAGGGGATTGTTGCGCGAGCGGCGGTTGGGTCAGATAGACTTCGGTGTAACCGTAAATGAGGTAGAGGTGAAGAACGATTCGGGTGGCGAAAAATACAGTGGCAAATAGATAGTCGTTTCGCCAACGGGAGCTAAGGGAACCGGCAGCGAGCAAGAATGTGGGAACCTATAGGGACAAGATTGGCCACCGTACCGCTTTTGGAATTGACTAAACACACCTCCATGATAAGGGCCAAGCAAAAGATATTCGTCCACCCTACACTCAGGACGTACTGTAGAAGCATGAAGCAAAGAGTGTGGTGTACCCAGCCCGTCACAAGTGACACATATTTACGATAATATACCACCCCAATCGCCAGATCCCTGTACCGTCCGCAAGTTTCAGACAAATATAATAATTGACACAAAATTAGACTCACGCAATCAGATACCCCTGAAACAACCCGACGACCCTATCCGACCACTCGGTCGTTGGACGTAACATGTCAAGTTGACAGCCCGAGGCGAAAAAATCGTAGATGTAGGGAAGCGCAGCCACGGAAGTTATACAGCTGCTCATTGCCGTGAGGATCCATGCGCGCTCTTTCGTTGTCGTGCAGTACGGGGCGAGCAGGTGATACGAGATAACAAACCCAACGAGCGCAGGAACGCAAGCATCGTTCAGTGGCATCCCGACTGATATCACAGGCGTTGGTTGTGGCAGGCGGGTGGGGGAGGAGCCGAGGCAGGCGGCTTTTAATGAACCGTTATCGCGCCAGGTCTGGCGTTGAGCTGGGCAAGATAGAACCTGACCCAACAGCCCTTGAAAAGGGTGGCGCTGGACACGAGCGAACAAGCTTCCGCCGCTCATAGGCCAAGCCAACCCACGTTTCGAGCGCACACGTGCGCAGGCGGGCGTCAATTTGAAATTGGGGCGGGGCGACTGCCGGTTGAGCAGTGTCCCCCGTGCGAATATTAGACCTTTGAAGTGTTAGATTTATATCTGTGGCGTGCACGGCAGAACATGTATATCACTTACACACATTTGTACTCATACATGCACGGGGTAACGGAGCTGGATAATCCATTCTGTCTTCTTGAACACATGGGTGTTGGTAGTAACGGAACAGGGCGAAAGGTCATGGGAGAGAGCAAACCCTAAGCAAACCCAACCATTTGGGTATAGCGGCACCGATGAGTGGACGGTCCGGAGACGTCACTGAGCGTGGGTGCCAGTGTTCTTGCGTCTGCTCAGAAGTTGAACCATTTTCAGTTAACCTTCTGGTCGTATATACGGGGCAGACGTGCTAGCTTCGAGAATCAGGTAGTTTTGGGTGGGCGCAGCACCCAATGATGCACGATCAACTTGAACGAGAGGCGCAGGTGTCGTTGTTTTAACCTCACCACGTGACGTTGGGCTGAAGTACAAACAAGTAATGAGAACTCGCAGACCGCTATGGATTTGAACAAGAAAAAAACAGGGGCACAAAACATAGCTTTCGGCTTCACAAAGAAATAGTGAGAGTAGTGCTCGAACAAGCCCAGATCAGCCAGTAAAATAATAACCATGCGTCCTATACAGTCATCCAAACAATCTGTTGATGGGACCCCTGCTTCGGATGAATTGTTATGACCGGTTCGGTAAATTAAACTTGGCCGGTTACTCACAAGAACTAGAAATCATCGAGTGTCAGCTGCCGTGCGTGAAGAATCTGACCGACATGCGTTCGCAAATAGTCCATCCCCTTCCTCCTGTATCCCACGAGTTCTTTCAGCGCGCCAATTGGGCTGGTTTGGAATCCGCAGTCTCGATATCCTGCTTCAGGGCCCCTGAGTTTTTGTCGATTGCTTGGCGTAATGAACCCATCGCTCTGGATATTGATATCCTCGTCTCCTTGGGTACTGCCATCGAAATAGATTCCCAAAAAGGCACATAGCGAACGATACTGGCTGTAGTCGTCAAGATAGAGTTGACCCGCGAATAGGTTGAGCTGTAGCTGGGAACTAGAATCAAGGGGTGCGAAGTCCGAGCCCGGCCGCGCAGGTCTAGTGTAGAAGCGGAGATCGGAAAACGAGGTCATTGATCGGGTAACTCGCGGAGTATATATGTGGAGCTGCACATTTTGGCTGCTGCGAATCTCGGGGAGGAGTTCGTTAGCCTCGTACGGACTGAGAGCGACCAGGGTGCCTTTTGATCCAGACAAGAGCCAATTAACGGGTCGCATATACTCGCTAGGCGTGGGCCGGCTCGCGGTGGGAACTTCGAGAGTTCGACAAAAGTCCATGCTAGCCAATAGCGGAGACCAGGTGCCTGGCTTTGGAAACCCAGACAAAGATATTGGGCAAAACAGCGAAACCAGTCCCCTGAATTGGCGCGGTATAATGCCCGTTCGGACGAAATGTCGAATATCTTCGTGTATTTTATGTGTGGCCGGGTATGACTTTAGAGGTCGCTCCACTTGCCGCTCCTGCTCAACCTCGTAGCTGACTTCGCGTTCCTGTTCTTCACCCATACTCGGATCGTGTAGCTCATAAGCCCCTAGACTTTGGAGTCTCTCCCTCAAACCGGGAATACGAAATGCTGCGTCGGTAAAACGTTCTGATGAGTATGTTGCGGAGCTCATGACGCCGTACATATCTTCTAGCGATCTATATTCGGGGATCATCCAGTTGTCCCTGAGTACTGCAGAAGCGCGGATTCGTTGTCCTGTCGTCCGACGGCTGTATTCAATGCCTTGCTGAGCCCACTGGGATATGTGATGTTCCAAGTCTTTGCAGGTCTCAAGCATCGCCCAGCGAAGTACGTCGAGCGCGTCTACACGTTCCCTCGGGGCCAGTCGAGCTGCCTTGCGGATTTGAGAGTCTACTTCGGCAGGGGCACAAAATATAACTGATTGGCCGTGTCCAAGTTTCCGCATGCGCATGCATCCTGGTTTTTGGGTCAGCATTCTGAATATACATGCACCGAGCAGCGTACCCTGTAACAAGCGATCCTTGGTCACTTTCGGACCCAGCGTGACCGCTGCGCGAGTGTGCCGTGGGAGGTCCAAGTCTGTGCCGCGAGTGTGCCCGTCGTCTAGATACACAATGCATTTGTCTAACTGTTGAGCGAACGGCGAAGAAAAGAAGGCAACCGGCGATCCGTTTTGAGGCAGAATGACTAGTTCGTCCCTGTTGTCGAAGTATACTGCTGCGGCGACGTCTGGCCGAAGTTCCAGCCAGTATTTCACCAGTTCGTCGTTTTGAAGGTCCAACATCTGCGCACCGACATCGAGTAATACACGTATTTCGGGATCTTGATTCACCAACATGTTTAGGAACTCCTTTGCGGAACACGTCTCGCCGGTTGTGCCATGGATACAGGTGTAATGATTGTTCTCCGGTTGTAGCAAGTGTGTCAACACAAGCGCGTTCGTACTGGACTGTTTCACCGGATCCGACTGGGAGATCGAAGCGGGCAACAGGTAGCGATTGTCGTTGGTACCGCTGAACCCGGTGGTAACATGATGCTTGACTTCGGCCAGGTCCCATCCGGATGTAGAGAGCTTGTGGGGAAATTGTTTCGCCGATTTGGGGAACACGACCGACGACAAGAAGAAATTGACGACAGCAGAGTTGCAGGAAAATGCGGGCAGAAGCTTCGTGGCAAATTGTTCACGGTCCTTCAGGTTGACCCCGTTGAGCTGGCGAATCTGTGGGGGGATTGATTTGTTTCCGCGCACCCATTGTTCGTATTCCAATGCTGGGTTGTCGAGCTTGTAAAGGAGCTCAAAGCAGATTTCCAGCTGATCATTGGTCAAACCTTGGTAGTAGTAGCTGAGACATGTGAGTATTACTGCGACATCAGGGTGTCCAAACTCGGCTCTCAAGCTCGGGATGTCCTAGCGTTACTATGTATGAGGAATTTGGCGACACATAAAGTGGGATTAATCATACCTTGGCATGATATGGAACCGCCAAAAGGGATCGAATCAAATGTAGTCCATAGTCCACTCGGTAATGCTTATCTCGCAGGGCGAATGTCAGAATCCCGCATGCAAGTAGACCTCGAAGCAATAGCAAGCCATTTTGTACAGAGGAGTCAAGGTCTTCTAGTAATGCGAAGGCATCCTCGGGAAGGTCCTTTTTGACTAAGAGACGAAGGACACTTTCACGAGTTTTCGGAGGTAATAAGCTAAAGTTCAGATTCGGAACATGCCCCGCTATGGCGTCGCTCGCAACCGATTGAAGTAGTTCAGCGACAACCTCATCCGACTCGGGCATAATGCGAAGAAACGGAAATTGCCCGCCCAAGCGAGCTTCGTATTTCAGCTTATCGGGGTGCTTCTGTTTGAGTCGTTCGATGTGCCTAGCAACAAGAGGTAGTATTTGCTGGGTGGTTGTCCACCGATCCGGAAAACCGTCGATGGGTAGTTGTTCCCCTACAGTGTAAACCAGCTGATAACGGACGTGGAGAATCTCATCGCTTTCATCCAGGATGTCCCGAGTATTTTCCGAGAGCCAGTGTTGAATATTTTGCAAATTGTTGGCGACTTGGGTCTCTTGGGGAGATGAAGAGCTTATGAGTCGGTCGACACCCATGAGTTTGAACGACAGGATGTGTTCGGGTTGCACCAAAAGAATACCGCCTTCGCGCATACATTCACCGTACAAGGATTGAATTTGTGTGGCTTGTTCGTGGTCAACCCGGATGTGACGGCCGAATGGTAAATAGTAGACTCGGCGATTCACTAGACCAGCTAATCGGCTGACTAGGAGATGAAACATTTGTCGCCAGAGAGGCTTAAGAACAACCACGCGGACAAGTTGACTGCCGTCCGCGAGCGAAGCGGCAATGATTGGAACAATGACGGAAGATTTTCCTTCGCCCATATTGAGCTGTAGAATTGTGTTTGCGTCAGACGAAGGTGAAACCATTTCGCCAGCCACTCGGGTTTGTACCGGTCGGATGCTGAAATTGCCCTCAATCTGGGAATGATTAACCAAAGCCTTACCGTGCGAGGATGTGGCATGGGACTGACCTGCACTAAAAGCCAGTCGGGGTGATCGGTGCCAGAGGCTGATCCAGCGTCTGTAAGGTCCAACTCCTTGTAAAACTCTTCTCGCTTGTTCTCCGCGGCCAGACTAACCAGACGCTCTGAATGTTGGTATCCTATGTATACGCGGGCGAATTCCATCAGGATATTCCGCCAGGCGGGCAAGAGAGTTGAACGAGCCCATAGCGCCAATCTTCCCAAGATAGTTCGGGGTGTTATCCGTGGCCAAATTCCAGCCGTGGAGATAATATCTTCAATGATAGTGCAAGGGCCGAGCAAAGCCTCTATTTCCCCAAGGGTATCCTGCAAGTACTCCCAGCACCGACGACGGTTTTTGTGCAGCCGCCGGGGCTGCGGTAGTTGGTTGGGTAACACTGGAGCGTTTACTTTCTGAAGGTCAACGCGGCTCGCTTCAAGATCTGTTCCGTAGCGTTGATGTAGTGGATGGATGGAAAGTTCACGGAAGTCGGCAAGAAGTGTTTTGAGTCGAGTAGTATCGGCAGGAGACCCCTTCTCCTTCGACCCGGAAAGAGTTGATTCGGGTGCAGTATTTCCTAGCTCAGGATGCGGACGCTGTTTCATAAGCTCTTCGAGGTGTGGCTGGCCCACAAATCGAGTCGATTTGGGGAGTTGTCGCACTGGTTTCGTCAAACGCGATGCCTTTGGGTGGAAAACGAGATCATCCGTTGCAGGGCGAGAAGAGAGAACACTCTCGACTTCTCGGAGATGGGCTAGGAGCTCTAGGTTTCTCGAACAACTCTTGAAGTAAAGTCGAACCTGTTCAATGCTGCCCGCAATATCAAACCATAAGGAGTAATTCGAAGCAGGGGCGAATGGAGCGCTGGGCCAGTTGTCAATCCACATTCGGGCAAGTTCAGTCGCAAGCTCGGAGATATTCGTCCGATAATAATCTCGTTGCCGCTGAGTCCAGTTCTTCTTTGATTCGTCCTGGTTTTTCGGTAGTTGCTGCGCAGGAGTACTTGCAACGCCACGACCTTTGGCAGTTAGAATAGCTTGAATCTTCTCACTACCCGGTTTGTACCCATCCGAAAGTTGGTACGAGGAATGAATTGGGGGCACTAAATTAATAAAGCGAGGATTTGTTGCAAATGCCAGTAGCACGGGGATCAGATACTGTGGTAGCTGGCCACTATACGCAGCAGAGGCCAAACAACAGCATAGCTTGTGCTTGTCGCCATGCAGGGTAGCTTGCCGACACAGGTTGTATAGGGAGATCCAGGAGTTTGGTAAGTCCAATAGTAACCAATCAGAGCTGTACGTCAGGGCAACGCCTCGCGAAGGCCCATGTATGGCGCCCCAGGACTCAGCGAGTTGGACTAGATCGTAGGGTGCGAAGATTGGCGTGCCCCATTTGTTGTGGACTAGATTAGCTGCCCACAATGCAACCTGTCCTGCTTCCGTCCAACCATTTGTGGGAGAGTCACGTCCTGTGTATACCTGGTTCTTGTTGTCCAACCCGTGGATTACTGTTGGGAGACGTATCGCCGCATCTAAAGGGTAATAGGCCCGAGTCCGGTAGGCCACACGCTCTAACAGGCCGGTATCAAGCTTTGCCATGTATGGCTCGAGATCGAAACTAGAGGAATTGAATAACCGGAGGGAGTGCGCTCGGCTAAGGATGGCATTTGTAGCCGTGCCAAACGCAAAATGTTGAGCGAGAGGTGAGATGTCGTGCCAGCGCGTGGTCATCATCGACCGAAGGTGAACTGGATAATAATTTCGCTTCGGGGTCAATTCGCCGATGAGTTGCAGCAAACGTGCTTGCTCCACGTCAATATCATCGAACGACGACGTGGTTGACTCTGAAAGTTCATGCAGCGCTTCTTCGGTCCCGGTACGACCAGTCAATGGATCGGGAAGGCAATAGCTGGTCACGGCGTGGAGGTATATTTTGAAGAGGCGGCTAGTAAGACCAACGCTGCTGGTAAGGTACCCCAGATCGGTGTCAATTTTGTACTGGTAGAACACGATGTGCCGATTCGAACCAGGGTCGATACTGGCATGAACATGCCCAGCGCGAGACGCAAAGTTGACATCCCCATAGGGAATTATCACGCAGCGAGACCGGGGTAATGATCGTGCGATCGGATCCTTGGCTCGTAGCACCAGCTGGTTGTGCAGGCCAAACATTGTGCCGATGGATTGAGACTCGTCAACGACCAAGCCACGGAAGTTATCGGACTCGAGCTGTTGACACTCGTTCACGAAGAATGTAAGCTTCATACGAGGAAGTTCCACAAGAAGCTTTCGAGAAGGTGCCGAAAAAACCGTAGCATGAATGTAGCGAGCATCCTCGAGCGGACGAAGTTGACCAAGGATTGATTGAAGCGTGGGGCTGTGGCTGTCCACCAGAAAGACCGTTTGGTGTTCAGCGTACCGTTCCATAGTGTATGTGGATTCGCTAACTGGGCGGAGGCGCCAATTCTCGTTGCGCGACGTCCACGGCGCTTCGAGTGGCCGAAATTCTACGACTCCAGTCTTGAGGTTGATCCAGTGATGATAGTCCGACGAAAAAAGCAATGGGAAATCCTCCGCCAGGTGAGGCGGGGCTACCAACTCAAACATAGCGTCTCCAGCTTGAGCACGAATGACGAGCTCTTTCTTATCGCCTTGCATATTAAACGAGACCTAAGTGCAAAGCGACTCAACTCAGATAGTGCAACTGGGGTTGTGACAAAAATTCATACTTCGTTCCCTTCAATGAGCGAGCGCGCTGTAAATTGCATTCCTGGAGAACTGGAGGGTGCAACATCTAGTACTTTCTGTCACGGGTCGTGCCATACAGGTCAATATCAGCCTGTGGTGAGGAAGCACGCAAACTTACCTGCCCGAGAAGCCGGACATAAGTTGGATGCGCGACATAGTCTTTCGGAAGCCGGCCTAGAGGTTTGCCATCAACCAAAAGCCTCCCTTCCAGCAAATTGAGGTGCACGTGATGCGAGCTTCGTCCAGCCATATTTTCTGTGACAGTCGAAACCCATCGTGAGTTCGAGCCCGGGTCAACAGCCCAACCAGAGGAACTGGGTCGGTAACTATTCCAGTATTGAGAAACTGCCCCATCTGGGAGCCAAGGCATACACGTCAAGGCTTTTGTTACAGTTGGAGCGATTTTGTGTGCAAGTCTACGATCGCGACAAATCAGGACTTGGAGGCTCGAAGGTAGGTTATCGAGTTCGAGTGGTCGGTTATCATGCAAGATCACTGAGCAAAAAATAACGACATGGTAGTCCTCTGCGGTCGTAAATAGCTCAGGAATGTGTAACGCATCGACATCGTAGGTTGACCGGCAAATCGCTGCCATTTCGCAGATACGCTGCTGGTAATCTGAGACTTGAGCCGGGAGTTCGACCGCCTGCAGTTTGGTTGAAAGTTCTTGCAGCCATTTGAAGGTAACCCCCCGTGCCTCACGGAGGAGCTGGTATGCGTCTTGCTGGGTACTAGTGTCAGTTGTTGACGCAAGTAAGCGCGTAACGAGCATAACTGGAGATACTGGTTAGCATAACGTCAATACTAACAACTTAAACACCATACCAATGGTCCGAACAGACGTTGATTCGATCCAGCTCCCTTTAACACGATTTAGCGCGCGCAGCGCTTGTGCGACTAGAAGGCGACCAAATTGTGGATCATCAAGCTCCAGGTGCCAGTCTCGAAATTGGTTGTCTGGTAGTAAAGGTCCGACCTGCCATGCCGCCTGGGTATGTAACAAATCTACTTCAACGCGGTTGAAAGAAAGGCAGTTTTCCTCGAGTCCACGAACTATGTTCATCCATTGGAGTCGTGGCCCACTTCGAAGCGTTCCAAAAGCGTAATGTTCGTGGAGGGAAATACTCTGCGGACAATGGGACTGGTCCGCAAGAACTTGATTCGAGGTATGTGACGTTCCCTCGAGTGCGTATCCGAGATGTTGGTATGGACTCTCGGCAGGCAGCACAAGGGTCCCGAAATAGGCGAAGTTTGTTTTCGGAAATGGTCCTCCGGCCCAAGCCTGCTGAGTCAAGTCGAAAAATTCGAAAGCGAGGCCATTCTTGACGCAGACCGTGCTCTGGTTTGCAGGAATCTTGGGTTTTTTATAATGCGAGCGAATGAAAGGCTTTGTGGAGGATGCAAGCGTTATACGATGTACTGGTCGCTTGAGGTGAGCAGACCATGGAGTCAGGTCGCCGTAGCCGGCCAGTGTACATTGCACCGTAGCGCGTTCACGGGAGGGGTGGCCGAGATCGCATAGAATGTAGTACGTTGCAGACCGCCAGTAATTAAAGGCATCTGGACATCCAAGTTCGAAAACAACGGCCTTGGCGTCTAGCTCTTTTGCAGGTAGCGGCCACTCGTGAACGTCGATGTGCATCTTGTTCGCCTGCTGTTGCATCCGGCATTTCTCGCAGCGTTTGCGGGACCTCCCCTTCACTTTTGGAAGACATGCACAGACCATATCCTGAGTCTGCCTCGTGATCCGGGCGTGTTCGTCGTTCTTGAGGTGCATTTCCTGCAGTTTTTTGTCACGTTTGCGCTGGGCATCTTGTTCGATCGTCTGTTTGAGCGCTTGAAGACTCGGTGATTGATCGAAAAATCGAACAGAAAATGAAGAAGCGGTGTTCGTTTCGGCAAAGACGGAATATCGGGCAGCCTTGCTATCAGCATACCGGCGACGAAGATACAGTTGAATGTTTCGTGCTTGTTCGAGGTGTTGTGAAGAGCGCAGCAATAGTACATCCAGTATGTTTTCAGGTATCTCCGGAGAATAATCAAGCAAGAGAGGATGCTGTGCGGTGGCGAGCCTATCCAGAGCGACCCAGAGTGCCATAATAGTCAAGATCATGATCGAGCGATCGGCAGCATCCTGTGTGTAAAAGGGAAGGGCGGCCAACGTATACTGTTCAAGACAAGAGTCGATCACAGTGGATGCAAACTCGCTGTGCAGGTTGTTGCCAATCCAACCCGAGAGATTATTGAAAACCGTGCTCTCAAAGTCAAATAGAGCAATATGCTTGTCTGCGGCAAACGCGTCTCGTAGGACGTTGTTGTTGTGAAGAGCGACAAAATCGGAATGATCCAAAAACCTTAAAATCTTGTTGGGGACAAATGGGCGAGGCTGTGCAAGGGTTGGACGGGCCCCCAGTATCCGTTTCAGGTGTTGTTGCGTATTAGGAACCGACTGGATGATTGCAGCTTCGGGGTCCACATGCAAGGGTGGCGCTTCTGCGGCCCGATTTTGAATCTCGGCCCAACGGCTTTGCAGCACCTCCTCGGTCCGAGTCGTGATGTCGCCGACAACGCGGACCAGGAACTCCGGGACCGAGTCTTGTGCCTTGAGCAACCGCCGCGCCAGCTTGGCACGCATGACGAACAAGAGATCGCTTGAAAAAGCTGGGTTGTCGTGACAGAGGTCGAGTATGTGGGCGTGAACGAAGACCATGAAATGTTTGTACTCTTCGGTGGAAGGGAGGGAAGTCTGGAGTGCAACGCGTATGATAAGCCATAAGGGGGAGCGGCGCCAAGGTAAATATGCGTCGCTCCACAAAACTTCGTCCGCGATACGTTTAACAACCTGATTGGGCTCGAACTCTTCGCCTACGCCGCGCAGAATGGCAACGAACAGCTGAGAGATGTAATGAGGGTCGGCTGAATCGCGTACTTCCGAGACGGTAGAGCCGGCCTTGGTCGTCTTGGCCGATGAGCCCTCAAGGACATCCGCGCTCATTTGAACAAGGAAATTTGAGGTTTCTTGGATGAATCCCTGGTCATAGAACACCGAGTTCGGAATTCGAACAGCTGGTCCCGGAAAGTGTCGAATGAGCTTCCCTGGCCCAGACATAATAGCCACGTTCGGGGCTTCGACCTCGAAGTTTTCAAAAGTTGTGTCGGCAGCGTTTTTACGGACGAGAACCGCCGCGTTCTGTTCGCGAATGTGAAGAGCCAGTACATCTAATTTAAGAAAGTCAGACGAAACTTCAATTGTGAAGCGAGTAGCGCATACCCCCAACCCTCATGCTAGCCATATTCCGTGCTAACGTATCTTTTGCGAGGGGCACCCGAATATCTTGAGCCATACGAGACAGCATACGGCACATATCGGTCCACCTCCTGACATCGTGAGAGGCCAGCATGCGATACTCCTCGATGGCACCTAGAATCAGGCCAAGAAGCCGCAGATCGATTTGCGATTGCGTGTCCTCTCCCAGGGCCGCTTGGGGAAGTTTGGGAGGCAAAAATACATGGTAAACGACGTGCAACAGCACGTCCGCATTTGGGAGTGGTTTCATCCTTGGAGTGTAGTGGGAAAGCAGAACTAGGCTGTAGCGCCCGCAAAGACTTTTGCAAACGACTGTAAGTTGCCACTCGCCACGCGTCAGCTGATCGGACCGGAGGTGCTAACGTAACCCCATCGTGTCCACTAAACCAAATAGGGAAAGAGCTCGCTTCAACAACAAAACACTATTATTTACGATTAGGATGGCGCTTGAACAACACCAAACAACTGAGACCGGCGACTAACGCGAATAAAACTAATCAAGTGTACCAGAGAAGCATATACCGAATTAGATTCCGCTAAATTCTTTACTTAGTGTGTCAAAACAGAGCGACCCATACTCACGATTCCATACGTGACCAGATACCCCATCTAAGATGTTTTATTGCATTTGCGTTATGTTTAGATATTCTACCATCAGGGGGCGCCAACTAAGTGTCTGTGAAGTTAGGTTAGGTTAGAACATTGCTTGAACAGATCCCATCCCTACTACCAATTATTGGGAACCCGGAACACTCGGGCGTGGAGTGGCGGCAAGGATAAAATGTAAGGGTGACCCAAGACCAAACATTACACGTACAGACAAAGGATACCATATCGTAGGAGAAAGAAAAAATGTAGACGCCATAGGCAGAGTAGACATTGGGGCGGTGAGTCTCACTCGTATTCCGTGATTTTGTGGCGACGCCGTGTCCTAATACTGGTCAGTGTTCCCGAAAAGAATTTGCGCAGATAAATGTAACATACAAGATAATATCTTCAAGCACGAGACTTTGGTCGCCGCAGGACCAATGGCCCTTTTCATCCCCTTGAATCAACCGTTGTGGCCCTCGTCCAAACAGTCCACTTAGTTCCTCGACCGTGATAGGGGAAACTCGTTCGGGCGGCGTGTTGCGCTTTCCCAACATAAACGCGTAACATGGCTTTCCGTCGATAGTGGCGTCGTGCAGGCGAATCCAGCCAACTGGAAGCAGGTACTCGATGATACGCTTGGCTGTGAGGCGTGCTAGGAACTCATCGTCGGCACAGATAGCATCGACTTTGTTATCCTGGCCAGTCTTAACCATCTCCTCAGTAGTGATGATAAAGGCGAGGCGAGCGACAGACATTATAGGGAATCTAGATGGTCAAGGAGTCTGGAGAGGCGCTTTTATAAGCAACAACCGTAATTTCAAATGGCCCAAGTAGTAATGTACGACTTGTGGCACGGGTAAAATGTGTCATTATTTGGCGTTATCACGTGACATTTGGCTGAAGGCCCGAGGCGCATGAAGTCTGGTGTGTCATCAGCTTCACCATCGAGCTAATAACCGAACCATCTTCGACCACACCGGCGTTTCTTCTAGCCTGTCCTCCTCGGGATGAATAAAACAAACTTTTACGAGTGTCTGCATAGTACCCCTGTTGAAATTGGTAGCACCAGGCTGGAGCCGACAGTCGTACATCAGCCTCTGCGCAAAATGCCTCGCAGCTGATAAAAATCTACGATTTTGCTGCAAGGCCCTAAATTGTGTGGCATTGGCGTGATGCCTTCTCCAATTCTAGACGACTTTGACTTCGTTGGTTCTTCATAGGGACAAGTCACGCCGCACGACTCACGGAGCATCTCTCCGCGTGCTATGCTGCAAACTCTAGAGGGGGGGGGGTTAGAATAAAAAGCGCCTCCCCGAGATTCCAGCCTGGCCGTGCGTGTAAACCGGAACTCAACTTAACAACTCGCTCTATTGTGACGAACTACATCAGTATTTTGGAACGCTCCTTTGATCGATTTTACGCCGATCCCAACATCTCTGGCCTCTAACTGAAGGGACTGAGATGGTGACAATGACGCCCAACATCCCAAAACCTCTTCGCGAAACCTGCTAGGGCCCAAGTCCGTGAGTGGCATTGCACACCGTCTTGACGTTTACGCTGACTCTGGATCTCGGCTCAGGATCGGACTCGTCTATCGCACCGTGACACATGCCTCATCGCAGCACCAACCCCAAGGACACTATAAAGGTTGAGTAAAACAGTGTTCGAGTTTGGCAAAGCCTCGACGTTGGAGAACCCTGGTCCAATGTAGATATATCTGGTGTAGCATTTACACACCACTCGGTTCCCAGTCCCCCCGACAACCGCCCTTTGCCTGGGAATTAAGTTGGAAATCAAAGAGTGGTAGCCCAAAATGTACCACAATGAGGAAAAGATGGTAGCACGAGAAAACGTGATGTAAACAAGGAGATATGCGACGGTACTTTCTGGCGGGTGTCCGGTGACGGCCGTGGATGTGACAACGTGATATTACGTTAGCCAACGCGCTCGGTTGCACAGCGAACATCGTTACCCCATAATATTTAAGTGCAGGTATGCGTGTATGTCCTCGTGTCTGCCGTAAGCGACATAAATTACGTGGCGTGTTCACCATGCTCAATACAACCGCACTCCCATTGACGTGATGAACATTGCTCGAACAGATCCCGTCCCTATCAATTATTGGGAACCCGGAACACTGGGGCGTGGAGTGGGCACCCAGGTACGGCCGTGGAGGTATAGATGGCGGCGGCAAGGACAAAATGTAAGGGTGATCTAATTAATATCAAACATCACACGTACAGACAAAGAATACCATATCGTAGGAGAAAGAAAAAAAAGTAGACGCCATAGGCAGAGAAGGAACGTAGACGTTGGAGCTGTGAATATCACTCGTATTCCGTGATTTTGTGGCGACGCCGTGTCCTACATACCCGTTAGTGTTCATGAAAAGAATTTGCGCAGATAAATGTAACATACAAGATAATATCTTCAAGCACGAGACTTTGGTCGCCGCAGGACCAATGGCCCTTTTCATTCCCTTGAATCAACCGTTGTGGCCCTCGTCCAAACAGTCCACTTAGTTCCTCGACCGTGA
>WSTK01000142.1:0-12616 GCA_019616945.1 Ceratobasidium sp. 414 | reverse complement strand
CCAATGGCCCTTTTCATTCCCTTGAATCAACCGTTGTGGCCCTCGTCCAAACAGTCCACTTAGTTCCTCGACCGTGACAGGGGAAACTCGTTCGGGCGGCGTGTTGCGCTTTCCCAACATAAACGCGTAACATGACTTTCCGTCGATAGTGGCGTCGTGCAGGCGAATCCAGCCAACTGGAAGCAGATACTCGATGATACGTTTGGCTGTGATGCGTGCTAGGTACTCCTCGTAGGCAAGGAGAGCATCGACTTTGTTATCCCGGCCAACCTTAGCCATCTCCTCAGTAGTGATGATAAAAGCGAGGCGATCGACAGACATGATAGGGAATCTAGACGGTCAAGAGGAGTCTGGAGAGGCGCTTTTATAAGCAACAACCATAATTTATTTCAAATGGCCCAAGTCATGTTGGTTTGTCAGCGCTTGTCCTTAGTTGTCTCACCACTTGGAAGTGTGCCATTGCCCTCGACCCATTGGCCTAGATTGATCCGGGTCTTCTCAGCTGACCACCAGTTGCCACCTGCCCTTGATGTGTTGGTGCCCCAAGCATACAAGACCCATAGCCCCCCTGTTGGACCCTCGCTAAGCCTCCCCGGACTCTTCATTGGTGAGCTAACCTTGATCCGTTGAAGCTGCTTTAATTTCGTTTCGCTGACAAGAATTGGCCTTAGGCTGCTCCAGTATGCCTGAGCTATTGAAACCTCCAGTTGACCTCGAACTTGCGTTCGCCCATTGTGCGAGAGTTGAAACCTCCCCCCGTTGCACGGAGGCAAACTGGAACTTGCTTTGGGATATGAAACTTCAACAAGAAATTGCCCGAATCGGACTTCCAAACTTCACTTACACAAACCAGCTACCACTTGTCCTTCGCAACGCTGTTTCTACCGCCTCCACTGACCCCAATACCGCCGACACCAACAACAACGACAATATCTCAGATGATACTGGGTCAGGACCCGAGGACGAAGAGGATTCCGACGCCGATGATAGTCCTACAAAACCAAAATCCCGCAAGATGGAACATAACGATCGAGCGTATCATGGGAAGAAACCTACCGGGCGACTTGCTTTCGTCTTTCGCAGTCAGACATCCCCGGCTAGTCCCATCGACCCAAAGCCTGCGTTGGCTCCCGCACCGCTCACCCCAATCAATCCCAAGAGTCGTCCGGTAGATCCGCCAAATACAGACCAATCCATTCCCGCACGTCGTGGCGAAGACCAATTTTTCTATGTCGATTACGCTCTTATCAGCCTTGCGCTGGACCCTGGAGATAAACCTCTCAAGACATTGATGGGCTTTAAAGATGTTTCAGCTGCGACAGGCAATGCCCCCACACTAATAGAGCTCAAGCGGTGTATCTCCAGGACGCAGAAACCCGACAATCAGGAAGCGATTCTGGGAAGAAGATCTTGGACGGCTTCGACGACATCCAGAAGGAGTCCAGGGCTGCTTTTGCTTGCTATCCTTCCCAAAAATCCTTCGTTGCCCTCTCTGTTACTGGGCCATGGTGGTCGTTCTGCCCGGTCAGGCGATCTGCACCCACTTGGGTCCTGCGTTCCCAGATTTTTGTTCTTGGCAACAAATCCCATGAAAAACTGCTTTCAATAATCATCGATGCTACCGCTAGATCCCCAGCTGACCCCATGACGTACGAAAATGGAATCCTCGAGCACTACTTCGAACGTTTCAAGGACATATGGCCACCCAACCCTGGTTCGGGTTGTTTTGCTCCTTCGGAGATCGATCTGACCCCTTGATATTTTACTCGGGTTATTAGAGCCTGTCATTGGAAGTTTCATAAATGCTCGTGCAGCGCGGTTGTACATTTGTGTATGTCCTCTGTTATATCACTCAATGCAGGTACTGTGAAGGCCGTTTGCATGCGTGAAGCAAAGCGTTTCATTTCATAGGTGGAGTACACTACTGACCGAGCTTCAATTCGTTCTTTATATACCGCACACGCTACCCGCAGATAGGGTACTTAGAGTAACGCGAGTCGGTGCCTTTATATTATATACGTCAGGCTTGTTTCTTGTGGCACGCATAGGAAGAAGCAGAGACTGAGGCGGGTCCGCAGTATTAAGCCCATTTATGTTTGGAAATTTCACTTTAAGAGGGGCACGAAACTCAATTGCGAAAAATCGAGAAGTTTTCAAAGATGGACATAGCGGCAGCCGCAAGCTGAATAGAAGCCGGACATCACGAAACCAGTGGTAGACAGGCGGTGTATTGCCATCCATCAACCGTTTCAGTCAGACATTCGGGTTATTACCAGGCATTTTCACAGATTATCAGGTCATGGTCAGGCCTGGTAAGGTCTGGTAATCCTCAGCCTGCTGCCGTTTTTGTGATGCTATTTAGCTCCGGTAAGCTGGTTTGTCTGATCCAAAAGCCTCCATGGAGCCTCCACACCTCGCTTCAATGGCTGAGCCACCCGCATATACGTGCATCCCCATGGCCCGTTCGTTCACCCAATTGATGTACTGGGTGGGTTCCCGTAAGCAATTTGGAAACATCTGAATGCTTTTCTAGATTTTGTCTCCCCTCTCCTCTGTCCTCACTCATCCAGGAGAGTTGTTCAATATACAGACGGATGCAAGAGTGTGCCGTTGACTAACTAGTCTAAAGTTCGACGCGCATACATGTGCTTAGTGGGGAGAAACACCAGGCCCAAGATCTGGAAAATGTTCCTAATCCTTTCAGATTCCTTACGTATACAGGAACACGCCTGGTACAACAACCGTATTATTTTTCCAAATTGCGTTTTGACGACAACTATTCGCCTCATACAACAAGCAAAAACTAACAAAACTCGCGCAACCGCACAAGCTCACATGAAACAACTAGACAAGAATAGCAACATAAAAAAAAGAGGAAAAGCAAAAAGAACGACTGAAAACTAAAAACCACATCTACTGCCCACCCTTTTCATTCTCCCCACTCCCCTTACCTGACTCGGCGGCCTCTTCGCTCTTGTGACTCTTCACGCTTTGATCGTCACCATAGTTGAGGTCGTCGTCGTCGACCCAGAACCGGCGGTCTCCACGTGCAAGTTTGCGCATCCAGAGAGGGAGGAGGCCGTCTTCGGGGATTGCCCATGCCTCGCGCTCGTCTTCGTAGCCCGGAGGAGAGATGCGCCGGCCAGACAGACGGCGGACTGCCCAGGGGAGGGTGTTGAGCAGGATGTAGGTGACGATACCGGTGATGAGGCCATAGGCGATGCTGAATGGCAATCGTAGTCAGGAAGGGGTCATGCAAGCAGAAGAATGAAAACGTACTTGTAAGTAAAGGGGATAATAATCAACGTCAAGAATGCCGGCACAGCATCTCCGACATAATGCCAGTTAATGTCCACGACATTTTTAATCATCAAGCTTCCAACCAGCACGAGCGCACCACCAGTCGCATATCCCGGAATGCTCGCAAAGATCGGGGCGAAAAACACGGCAATGAAGAAGCAGATGCCGGTGGTGATGGCCGTCAAACCAGTCTTGCCGCCATCAGAGATACCGGTGGCAGATTCGATAAACGCCGTAACGGGAGAAGTGCCCATGAGCGCACCCATACTGATCGAGAACGCGTCAATCATGTATGCGACGGTCGAGCCTTCAAAGTCCTTGGTGCGGGGGTTCATCACGCCGGAGAACTTGGCCATGGCGTACAGGGTTCTGTTCATGTTCATCAGCCCGTAAACTTTGAGATCAGTAGACAGTAGGACTCACCCGGTAGTATCGAAAAGATCAACATAAAGGAAAGTTATGAGTGCGACCCAGACATGGCCCTTGGCATAGTTGTAGTCGAGCGCATTACCAATCTTCTCGAGCTTGTGGAACCCAACAACCTTCTTGAAAAAGTCGAAGTTGGCATCTCCGATCGGGTTGTGCGGGAAGAGCGTGACATTGGTGGTACGCGGCCAAGAGATGATCGAGACGAGCATGATACCTGAAATTCATTTGTAGTTGGATCCTCGGTTGCTTAGAATTTAAAATAGAACGTACCAATGATGATCGCACCACGCACGCGGTACAATAGCAAGAGCGTCGTGAAAATGCCACCTGCAAAAATACCAAGCCACATTGTCGGCGAACGCAAGACATGCGACAGGCAGTAATTCGGGTGGAGCGGGTCCCGATCTGCAAATCCCGAGCAAATAGATCAGCATCAAAGAATCACGCGAATCAAGCGACGATCAGGGTCCCAGGAACATATGAAATGCGACGTCAGCGCAGACCATGTGCACCGTCCCCGAAGCATGATAAGCGACTAGCCAGTTGTGAGGGGGCGCAGAACGATAAATAGGGATGCGAAGAAGGGGGGGGTGCAAGGTACGGAATTCTAATGCGACGAATCTCGGACGCATCGGCTGGAAGAACCGTTTACGCCCACGTGCGCGGCGACCGAAACACGGCAAGCTCCACAACAGCTGAAAAAAATAGTACGCACATTCGTCTGTGCACCCGCCCAAGCCAACAAGGTTGGTATAGTCTCCGCCAACAACGCCCAGCCCAGCACTGCCGAGACCGATAAGCGCGATAAAAAGACCAATTCCGGCTCCGGTCGCGAGAGTAAGCGAGCGAGGAATGATACGCGCAAGCCACTGCCTAACCGTCACGCCAACCACGTAAACAGCTGCTCAAACTCAGCGACGGTGGACGTACCTGATACCAAAGAGTGAGAGGATGAAGAACAGCCAGCCCTCGAGGAAGACCGCCGCAAGCGCCTCGCGATAAGTGACGGAGCCGGAGCCGTTGAAGCCGACGACCGAGTAGGCAAAGTAGGCGTTGAGACCAAGACCAGGGGCGAGTGCGACGGGGAGGTTGGCAAAGAGACCCATGAGGGTCGAGGCGAGGGCTGCTACTGCTGCAGAAGTCTGCCCATCCAGGCTCAGCATCGCCCAGATGAACTCATCCATAACCAAGGGACGTACGGTGATGAGGTCACGGCGGACAACCTCCTTGCACAGCGCATACTCCTGGTTCTGCAAGCAGATCGGGTCGTCTGCGGTACTATTGCAGACACATGTTCCTCCAGAGTCGGACAAAATCGCTGCGTTCACGCTGTCTCAACCTCAGCACAAGCACACGACACTCGAATCAACCAGCAAGACTCACGCAATGATATATGCCATCGCAAAGAACGTCGTCGTCCCCGCCCGCAGCTCGGTCTAACCCACCACCCATCCCCATAAGCACCCGATCACCGCACTCCATCTCCGATACGAAACTCACAGTGAACAAGCTGCCCTCTCGCTGCCTCGGATGGCCCGACCCGTCCAGCCTGAACCAGCGGCCGACGGCGCTCTCAGCGACCTTGGTGTTCAGCGTCTCGAACATTGTCGAGGGGAAAGTGTAAAGTGAGGATGGGGAGGCAACCGGCAAAATTCGAGGGTATATATGGGATCGGGGCCAGGCTGTCGGATTAACCGAGTGGGCTGGAATCTCGCGAGCCGAGCCAATCATCGACGGAGATAACAGCAGCTCCAGCTCTCGGCGCTTATGGACATGATAGGCCTCGGCCACCGGACCATACTGGTCGTTCCAACTCGCGTCGTGTAGGTCGGCGGGGCAGCATATGTATAACAATAACGGTCGATTATGTATTGCTCGCAGTCGTCGTTGTTCGTGAATAGTTTCACGAAACTGGGCGGAGTTCTCCGGGTAATTTCGAGGAACAAGCGAGGCAGAAGATCTGGTACTCGCCCTACGCGCGTATTCTTGTTCCTTGCCCTCAATTTAATCTGTCCAAGCTGTGGTTAACAATTACACGCGCAAATGAGGATGCCACGCACCTTAGCTTCGAGCCCCCAAGATTGGGGGCACTCTACACCCCCGGTCCCTCACGGTTCACGTCGACCAACACCGCGGAGATTGCGCTCAAGGCCGCGCACCCATCCACCCTCGGGCTCAGTGTTCGAGATTGTACCCATCCATCGGCCTCGAAACCTGATCTCGATCAAGCCAAACACGTTGCGACCACCCGAGCAAGACTTATCAGCCTTTGACAGCTTCGTCCGACTGTCCGATGACGGTCTTTACCCGTTCCTGTATGGCCCTCCACTCCTCGTTGACCGCGGTCGAATTGTGAAAGTCGTATGCCAAGCTCAAACACCAGCCGACGACCGAAAACGCGGATGTGTCAGCCGAAAGGCCTTTGAATTTGTAAATCACGGCGCGGCATTTGCGCCCGTATGAGTCTTGGCGAAAAGGAGAAAATTCCGCAGGTGGAAGAACCAAAAGTGAAACGACGTGTTTATGAGGATTGAAGTGGGAGTGCAAAAGAGTGTGGGGGATGCCCGGTGACTAAGCACGGCGCCTAACTGTATCACATGTATTTGAGGGTGTCACACCAATTGAACCTTGTTTCAGCCTTGTAACCCGACGCGACAGTTGCTCGGATATTTGGTAGCGAATTTTTCTTCCAAAGTTCAAGGTAACCAGGTGCGGTAAGTCAAACAACCAAGCCCCGGAGTGACCACCGAGATGAGGAAGAAAATAGTCCAAGCCGAACTTACCGACATAGGCAGCCACGCAGTCGCGCAAAGCAGAACGGCAGCGTTAAAAGAAATTCCACATATAAACAAATATATTCCAACAGGCAAAATTCACGAGCCACAAATCAACTTGGCTGGTCAGGAGAGGTCAGAATGATAACATTGTCCCCACTGTTCCCCAAACTTGGCGTTACTGAAGTCGAGCCGCAGCGAGCCACGCGATGATATCAAGGCGATAATTCGAGGTAGAAGTAGGACACTTCGCATTTCGGGAGGGACCCATATAATTGGCAGGTTGTTGCTATCGACTACCCATCCAACATCCATATTCGGCTCCCAGGGTCCTAGCCTACACCCACTGGCAGAGTCTGGGTACCCAATACCGCGTGACATGTCAGCAGCTACATAGGAACATGTTGACAGACCCGCTCGACATACCTTCGAGTGGGAACAAGGGAATGATTGTCGAATGATCAGTCCTGGTTCCCGAGGTTGTGTGTGTAACCCGACCGTCAGACAAACATCCGACCACCTGTTCATTCTGTGCATCCCAGATACGGATAATGCAGTCATCAGAGCCAGATATAATTTGTGCGCCATCCGGTGAGCATACAACGGAGGTAACACCACTTTCGGGGATCGCAAGCGGCCGCCCTATCAACTCTCTAGTGTGTGCGTCCCAGATACGAATCGAACCATCATCAGAACCTGAAATGATGCGCGCGCCGTTAGGGGAGTAAGTGACTGTATTGACCGACGCTGAATGGGCCTGCAGCGGTGGGCCTACTGCTTGCCCAGTTTGCACGTCCCAGATGCGGATGGTGCGGTCGCAGGAGGCTGAAACAATGTACGAGCTGTCGGGCGAGAACGAAGTCGAGTTGATGACCCCAGCATGACCTACGAGCCGTTGTCCGACAGTTTGCCCAGTCTGTATGTTCCAGATGCAAATATACACCACATGGAAGGGACGGCGATAGCTGAGTGCGACATATCTGCTGTTGGGTGAATATGCAATCGAGCTGACGCTGGTACCCTCGTGGTGGATTGATTGCCTAACCATCTGCTCTGTTTTTGCACTCCATACGCAAACGGATCCATCCCCAGAGCCGGTAATGATGCAAGCGCCGTCTTCTGAGTACGCAACCAGTCGCACCGCTTGATCGTGGTGCGGGAGTAACTGTCCTACTCGTTGCCTCGTGCATGCATCCCAGATGCAGACATCACCCCCAATGCGCTGATCCAGGAGCGAGTAGTAGGCTTGATACCAAGAACCTGAAACGATGAATGCACTATCAGGCGAGTACGCAATCGAGGATACCACGCCCTGGTGGCCCGTTAATGGGTGTCCCAGCATTCGATAGGTGTGTGCATCCCAGATACATATGGTGCCGGTGCCAGTACCAGAAGCGATGTGCGCGCCGTCCGGGGAGCATGCAACCGTGGTAACCGAAGACGTATGACCTTCCAGGGGCTCTTGGGTTGCCTGACACGTAGGTACGTCCCATATACAGATGCTTGTATCCTCTGATGCGGAGATGATATATGTGCCACAAGAAGAGTATAAAACAGAGGTGACGGAGCGTGTGTGGCGCTCAAGCTGCTGCCCAACCACGTGGCAACTGTGTGCATCCCAAATACGGATGGTACCATTCTTAAAGCCAGAGACAATGTATGCACCACTGGGCGAGTACGCAACTGATGTAACTGCAGATTTATGATCCGTCAGCAGTTGCCCAATCACCCGCCAGGTGATTACATCCCAGATGCGGATGGTGCAATCTAGAGAGCCTGAGACAACCTGTGCACCACTAGGCGAGTATGCAATCGAGGTGACATGTCGTGTATGGCCTTTTAGCGGCAGTCCTTGGATCTGGCCAGTTTTTGTGCTCCAGATGCGTATGGAATAGTCTTCACGATCGAAGCCCGAGCTAGTAACAGCGTGTGAGCCATTCGGTGAGTGTGCTACCGTGCCGGTGTAGCCCGAGTGACCCTTCATCAGTTGTCTTCTCGTCTGCCTAGTACGTATGTCCGAGATCTGAATTGTCCCATCCCCGAAGACAGATATGATATGTTTGCCGTCAGGCGAGTACGCGACAGAGAGGTGATTAGGCGAGAACGGAGTAGTGGTGACGCGGGTAGGTTCTGGGTGGATTTGGATCGGTGGTACCACCGACTGTCCGGTATTGGTATCCCAGATGAGGATGATTCCATTAGAATGGCCAGACACAATGGACGCACTATCGGGCGAGTACGCCACCGATACACTCGACCCAATACGGCCTTCAAGTGGTGTGCCTACCGGTTGGCCAGTATGTATGTTCCATCTGTAGAGGGCTCCGTCAGAGCAGCCACAAACAAGAGTTGCATTGTCGGGCGAGCAAGCAACGCAGTTAATTTGGGTGTTGACAGAACAAACAGCCAGCGGCGCCAGATTTCGCTTTCTCATGGCCGTACCTATGGGTTTTACCAGACCTCGAATCTTCGTCAGGTAACACGCTGAGATCGGCTGGTCTGCCGGCCAAAATGGCAGCCAGGATATATATATGTGGGGCGTGCTCTCAGCAGCGGGGCTCGACGAGAACGAGGCCACGAACTTCCAAGCATCTCGTGCTAATTGATGTAGATTATGTGGACATTCAATCCCCTACCGATTCGTAAGATACTGAACAGGAGGTGTGCATGGTTACTCACTGGCAGCCATACTTGCAGTCGGTGTAACACTCTAGCTCCATCATAGATGCGCCGTTTTAGGTTAAGTATCTCCATCCAAAGTAGTAGCCGTACGGAAAGAAAGTCATGCAAGTCACCGAGGAAATCACCAGAATCCACAGCCAGCTCGAGGTGGGCTATCCAGTACAGGCATGCATAGTACAACCCCTGCGAGATTGCCTTTCGCACCTTGTTTTCAAGATCAGGCAAGTCTCTATCACGGAGGTACGAGGACTCGAGGCCGCATATGTTGAACGGTGGCTCTGGCGCTTTGATCAGGTTGAAGCAGCGCCGTGCGAGCCGAGAGTGGTGTTGCCGTTGATCGCAGTAGAATGATTTTGAACGATTTTGGTCCATAATATAATTAGGGAACGACTCGTGCAATGTGGTGATAGCCTCCCCCGACTCTGTTACTTGAATCACGGAATTAAACGGCCGCAACGCGGCAAGCGCCGAGTCCGCGGAGTCGAGTCCAAGGAGGGTAGTCATTCCGGGCACTGTCAAGGGCTCTTGTGCGCACACCACAGTGTGAAGGACCAGCCTCATCTCGTCCTTTTCTGATTTCAGAAGACCAGCATCGTCCAATCCTGCTTCAAGTATGGCAGTATACAGCGCGTCTATCTCTTGGCTAGTTTCATGTTCTAAGGACACAGATGCGTCGAGTACTTGCTTCAATCGCTTGGCAGCTCTTGAGAAGTTGGCGTAGCCGATGTAGCGCACAACGGTGGCTGCGTAGATGAAAAGTACCCCCGATCGTTTGGTGAGCCTGTCGAGGTCAGAGGTAGAGAGCTCGATACGGTCCAGTTCTGCTGTCAAGTACGTCCTGATGTCCTCCTGTACAATCCAATGTTCGAGTTCATGTAGACGTAGCTCTTGTCGTACCCGCTCGCCTTGTTCGCTCCTCATGCGTTCCAAGATCTCGGGCTCGGGACGACTAGTAACAAGGAATTTCACAGGGATATTAGACACATGCATGAGCAATGCGCCTAGCATCCGATCTACACCGCCTTTGTCCTCGCATTCATCCAAAGCATCGATCACGACGAGAAGACACGCCGGGAGGGTGTTTGCCACTTGTCGCAGTGGCTCGGCTATCAACTCCTCGAACTGTTTCGCTAGTGGTTGGTTGTGTGTTTCCGGGTTTTTCTCGAGTATACTGGAGATTGCATGTCGGAACGGTCGTGAGAACAGAGACAGCTGGTACGAGATGCTAGGCAGTATCCGGTTCACGTCGCGACACATTGGCAGCTGACGAGAGCAGAAAAAGCTTGCTGCAAGTATTCCAGTATTCTTCGTGTGTTCACACAAGCTGTACGCAATCGTAGTCTTGCCCGTGCCAGCCATGCCATTCAACCAGTATACCCTCTGGCTCGTGTCGTCATGCGCCCATTCCCGGAGTTGCCGTAGCACGTCCACGCGGGTATTTGGTGTGCATTGGGTTCGATGGAGACTGTCCGACTCGGCAGAGTTGTATTTTGCCGCCGGTGAGTAGGGGAGACCTTTTAGGCGGTGATCCTGTTAATATTATTCATGCTTCAAGTCCTGCCGGACAATATCATCAAGCTGACCGATTGCACGTACCGTAGCCTGTTCATCAACGATCTTCCATATGCCCAAGTTCGCGTTCAACTACGTACCATTCAGATGAGAATATTTGAACGTGTAAATGGCGCTCACCTTCAGCCGCTCGAGTAGCGTCTGAATCCTTCGATAGCATTCCATTATCTCATCCACATCCTTCTCCGCCTCTGCGTAGCGTTGTTTCCGCTTTCTCTGTTGTTTCTCGTCCACCCGCTCGGTCTCCTCCTTGATGCCTCTGCCCTCGCAAATCAGCTCTGGTACTTCTTGTGCCCGGCATGAAACCTACTGGACGAGGGTGGCGATAACAGGCGTCATCGATGGAGGCGTCACACCACCAAAGCACCTCGACAGGTCTTGCAGCAGCTCGTCTAGAATATCCTTGAGCTTTTTGTATTCCCCTCGAGCGTTGCCTTCGTTCTACCATCATTACATTGTGAACCAAGGCAGGCCACACGACAATCTTATTGGTACGAACCTCGAATGCTTCGACACACCATGCCAGCCCACTGACCGCAGCCTTGAGAGGCTCGAATGCGCTTGTAGTCTCGCGGAGCGCGTCCTTCAACGCCTGGAGCCCCGGCCAAGTGGCGTGTTTGGCGCTTAGTTTCTGGTTCGATGTTGTAGGGTCCGGATGCTGAGCAGTATTTTGGGGCTCTGTGTCTAGGGTGCATATGTCAATAGGGGCCGGAAAAAAATGTTGGAAACGGGATACCTCTAGATCCAGAAGCTGCCTCATTTGAGCCTAGGTTTGTGACCAGAGGCAGGGCTGCGGGAGCTTGGTCTTCGTCGCCACGGGGCCGACGAGGATGGTTGCCTTCAGTATGATGTGAATTACGTTTGCGTTTATTGAACATAGGAGCTCAAGAGTGGATTGACTTGGTGGTGGAACCAGGGTGGGCAGACGGTCACGTGTAGCTGTTTGGAAAATACAGGGGCTCCGTGAGAAACCACACTCTACACAGCCAACGGAGTTTGACACCGCAGGGGTACCAACGTGCGGGGCTCGCAAGGACCCGGGACCATACGGTATACTAAAGCGTAACAGTGCCTATGCCCAAACTCAGTCCATCCCCATCCTCACCCACACCCCGCCTATCCCAAACAAAACCTCAACAAAATCTAGCCCCAAATCATGGAAAAAAACTTATCGCAGAATATATAGTCAAATGCGCCATGGGCCAAATCTCCCCTACCCCCTTCCGTCCCGGACAACCCGCCCAAGACGTGGGAGGAAGTGTGCCCGCAGGATGAGAGCGAGCGTAATTTCCGCCACACGTTGCAAGGGGCGGGTGATGAAGAACGACGTCTTGCTATGGGCGAGTTGGAGTTTGTGAATTTGTTAAAAAGAGAGATGGATTGGGCTTACTTGTAGATAGATTGACACTATAGGTTCAGTCAACTCGCATAGTAAATACATGCCGATTATGTACTGACGATCCGCGGCTCAACGCCGAATGGCAAAAAGAGAAACTGATTTGGCAAGACATGTTTCTTGTACCGCTCGTCTAACCATCGTTCCGGATCGAATTCGCCTGTGTTGGGTTATCGACGGAGGTTTGTGAGTACGCCGCAAATCGATTAAAGATTTCACGGCTTACACCCCAGGGATCTTTACGAACATGCATGGACGGCAAATATGCAGCTTTGAGAGCCCTAATTCAGCTAGTTAATTTATAGGAAACGAGCGAGAGGGACGTACCCGGCTCCTGCACTGCAGGAAAACGCAAACTAGGTTGCAGCCGGCTGCAGCCAAACCGCGGCTGCGGCCGACTTTGACTGTGGTGGAGCCAGGCTGTGGCTGTGCCAAAATTGGCCCGTGCCGCCACAGCCGGTTG
>WSTK01000141.1:0-62751 GCA_019616945.1 Ceratobasidium sp. 414 | reverse complement strand
TCGTTCTGGACTCGTTTTTTGACAGGACTTTTGTCTAGTGCTGTCTGGATTGCCTAGAAATCCGGGTAAATCCAGCGGACTTGAATCAAATCCAGCGACTTCCTACAGTGATGTCTTGGGGTATTTCTGTACGGTTGGCATTTTAATTGCGACGCGCATATAGGATTAAGGTTGGCCAGCGATAACAAGCCAGACTACCTTACAGCATTCTATGTATCCTGGAGCCTACAGAGCGGCTGCAGCAATTTAAGCGGCAAACAACCAGTGCGAACTAGGGGATCGATTCGTGTTTTATGAGTGTAGGTGGGCGTGTGTCCCAAACAAGGCGGTTGAATCCACTTTCAATGGGTTCTCCCAGGCGGGTTTAGGTGTTTATCTTCGGCTCCGACGCAGACAATCCTTTGAACGCCCCGGCCAACAGCACGTACTCTCAAGAATTACTTCCATTTATATATGCAATACTGGTGTGCATGCTGCACTCTAAACGATGGGATAGCGCAATAGGACACACGTCACTAACACCAAGAATGAATGAACAAATAACAGAAAGGGGAAATACTCAAAGCCCATGTATGAGGAGGGGGATATAACGATGAGAGATGATAGGGGGTAATAATCTAATCCGTCCTGCTCAACGCTTGCAGTTGCACGAGCTCGTAGCTAGAAAGAATCAACTGGTCAGCACACGATTCAAATCAACGCCAATGAATACACTCACTATCCACCGCGGAGCGCAAGCAGCTCGTCATGCGTGCCAGCCTCGGAAACCTTGCCGTCCTTGATATAGTAGATCCGGTCAGCGTTCTGAATCGTCGACAAGCGGTGCGCAATAGCGATCGTCGTCCGGCCCTTGGCAGCATTATCGAGCGCCGCCTGTACGACCTTTTCGGATGTCGAGTCGAGCGCAGACGTGGCCTCGTCGAGTAGCAGGACCTTGGGATTCCGCAGCAACGCGCGTGCGATCGCAATGCGCTGCTTCTGGCCACCCGAGAGCTGACTGCCCTTGCCGCCGACCTCGGTGTCAAAGCCTTGCGGGAGGGTGCTGATAAAGTCCAGAATGTTCGCGTCACGGCAAGCGGTCTCGATCTCGGCCTGGGTAACTTCCTCGTGGGGCTTGCTCGCGCCCAACAAGATGTTGAACCGGATTGTGCCAGAGTACAAAGTCTAAAGCAACTGGGTCAGCACCAGCCACACATCGCAAGTGTGAGACGTACCGGTTCCTGAGACACAAGCGCAATATTCTTCCTATACTCTTGAACATTCAACTGTGAGATATCCTGTCCATCGAGCGTAACCTTGCCAGCGAGCGGGTCGTAGAAGCGCTCGATCAGTTGAATGACCGTTGACTTGCCGCTTCCACTAGCACCGACAAGCGCGATATAGGTACCAGGCTCGACGACGAGGTTCAAGTTGCGGAGGACACGAACGCCAGGGCGAGTAGGATAACGGAAGTGGATATCTTCGAGCACGACACGGCCGCGGGCGTTCGGGACCTTGGCACCCTCGGGAGACTCGGCGTCGATATCGGGACGCGAGTCGAGTAGGTTGATGATGTCGTTGGCAGCACCCTTGGCAGAGGACATGTCGGGGACGAACATGAAGACATTGCCGGCTTGGATGGAGCCAAAGGTAGTACTCTGCGAGTTGCTGGGTTAGCGTTCGACCGCATATACTACCAACACACTCACCATGAGACAGATGAAAAACGCCGTGGTCGAGTACTCGCGCGACCCAACAAGTTTTGATCCATACCAGAACACAAGCGCAATAACAAAGAAGATCATCGACTGGGACAGCGCATAAAAGGCATTGCTCCAAATTGCGGTGCGGTTCGAGCGGCGGAGAGGTCCTTCGAGCGACCTGCTGTAGTTGTCGCAGCAATCCTTTTCGCGGGTGAGAGAAGCGACGGTCTTGATCGCACCAGCGGCTTCGCAGGCAACCTGGGCGGAATCTTCGTGCTCTGCCTTGTTGGATTGATCTTTCATGACGACGACGCGCTGAAATGGACCATTAGCGAGTTGACACGTACAGTTCCTGCGCAGTCACTCACCAGACGGATGTACCCGGCAGAGACGACGAGCGGAATGCAAGCAATAGCGACGAGCGCAAGCTTCCATCCATAGGCCAAGCCAATAACGGAACCACCAATCAAACACGCAATACTCTGCACGATGCTAACTCCAAATATCAGCTTCAATTCCAGAAAACTAGAACAGAAATCTACTCACGCGCCAAGTGTCACACCCGCAAGACCGCTAACCTTCTGGGGGTTATCCGAAAGTGTCGATGTGAGGGCACCAGTCTGCGCACCAGGTCAATACCCCAAAACTCAAGACAAGGTCGTAAACAACTCACCGAATGCTTGTCCTCGTCAAACCAACCAATATCCTGCCTCAAAATCGCCCGGAAACTCAACATCCTCAACTTGCTCGTCAACCGCGCAGCCGTCACACCAAACAGCACATTCTGCACCGCAATCGCAAGGGCCGAGACAATCGCAATAATGAAGAACCACAGCGCATTACGGTCGCCCGAGTGACGCTTGTCCCTGTTGTCCCGGAGCGAAAAGCCGACGATCGCCTTGGAGTACACGATACCCATCGCGGGGTAGACCATACCCGTCACGACGGCCGCTATGCAGCCCCAGAGATACAAATTCCAGTTGTCGCGGTTGATCAGAGCCATGCGCTTGAAAAGGTAGGTGAAGCTGTGGTCCGTGGTGCCGTATCGCGAGCCGTCCTTTTCGCGCGCAGACAGGATCTCCGAGGCGAGCGAGCGATTTCCGGTTGTGGTGCGCTTGAGCGGCTCTATATCCTCGAGCGGGATGTCGACTTTTTCCGAAGCGGGCGTACCGGGGGTCTTGGTCTTGTCGTCGTCGAGATCAGAATCGGATTGACGGGCTGCCTCCTTTTGCTCTTCCTCGCGCAGCTTCTGGGCCTCGACGAGTGTCGCATACGGGCCATTCGGGATAGCCAAGAGTTGGTTGTGCGTGCCTTGTTCGAGAACCCTGCGCTTCATTCAGACGAGGCTCGAAAAGAGAGAGAAGAGGTACTCACATGCCGTCGCCCATGACATAAATCTGATCCGCATCCTTGATAGTCGACAAGCGGTGAGCAATCGTGATCGTCGTACGCCCAGCCGCAGCCTTCTCGAGCGCGTTCTGCACAATTCCCTCGCTCTGCGTATCCAGTGCGCTCGTCGCCTCGTCCAACAACAACACCCGAGGATCCGACACAATTGCACGGGCAATGGCAATACGCTGCTTCTGACCACCGCTCAGCAAGAACCCACGTTCGCCAACCATGGTACCCCAGCTCTCGGGCAGACGCTCGATAAACTCGCGGGCATTGGCGCGCTCGCATGCTTCGGTGACCAAACGGCGACGCTCCGCCACAGCTGCCTCTTCGCCGCGCTCGCAACCGCGAACAACCCAATCGTGCTTGCTGCCGACAAGACCGTGTGCAACGTTTTCCTCGATCGTGGTAGCAAAGAGAATAGGCTCCTGCGAGACGAGACCGATTTGGGAACGCAGCCAGCGCACATTGAGGTCCTTGAGATCCACGCCATCGAGATGAACTGAACCAGAAAGCGGGTCGTAGAAGCGCTCGATGAGGGCGATGATCGTACTCTTGCCAGAACCGCTAGCACCAACGAGCGCAGCGGTCTTGCCAGCTTCGAATGTGATGCTGAGACCCTTGAGAATGCGAACATCGGGACGGGAGGGGTAGTCGAACTTGACGTCGCGCAGCTCGATCTTGCCGGGACCGGGGGTCTCGGGAGCAAGGCCAGCGTCAGAGAGCGAGTCGATGGGCGGGACACGATCGATGGTTTGGAAGAGCTTCGCGGCGGCTCCACGAGCTTGGGAGATCGCTTGTTGCTCGGGAGCAAGCATAGCGAGGGAGAAGGAACCAATGAGGATAGCGATGAACACGTTGACAACGACACCCGCATCGGCTAAGTAAACGATATTAGATCATGCACATTCATTCCAGAACGTACCGACTTACCATGCCCTTGGATGATGAGTGTGGTACCAAAGCTGAATGCCAGACCATATGCGCCGTAAATGACAAAGAAGAAAATGCCCAGACCGCAACCTTGGAAGATGGCAGCCTTGTTGTCCATGGTATATGCCTTGGTCATGAACACGTCGTAGCGGCCGGCTAGTGTCGCCTGGGTACCGAAAGCGTGGGCGGTACGAACGGTGGAAATGACCTCTTCGGCAAGAGTTCCTCCGCCTGCGCTAACCGCCTGGAGAGAGAGCTGCATATAGGTCGAGACAAACTTGTTCATGAGAGCACCGGTGATGGCAATGCATGGTAGGATGGACGAAATGGCGAGGGCAAGGCGCCAGGAGCGGATATATGCCACTGAAAAGAAGTCAATATAGATTGCAGAAGCCGTCACCATTCCACTTACAGATGAAACCCGTAAAAAAGGCACCGAGATAGCTGACAACCAGAGGGACCTTTTCAGAGATGCCCTGCTGGACGAGATGGGTATCGGTCTGAATGCGAGTGGCGACTTCACCAGCACCGAGGTTGTCGAAATATGCGATGTCCTGGCGGAGAACGGCCTGGAGATAACGCTCGCGGATGCGCTTCGAGTTGACCTCGCCGGTGTAGATCCAAAAGTACATGTAGACAAACGTGCAGGCGAACATGCCGATACCTGTGCAATCAGAGATGAGCTCTAAGCAACGATCGAGATGAGAGCGTGGCACACACCGATGAAGACCAAGTAGAGGGCATCCTTGGCAGCTTCCTTTTCGAATGAATTTTTGGCAGGCTCAAGGACGGCAGGATCGTTGGTGTAGGTGGCCATGGTAAATTCGACAAAGCTCTGGGTCAGGCGACCAAAGAGCAGAGACATGAGGGGTTGGGCGGCGCCTGGATGAACTCAGGGTCAGCGCTGATCCATCCAACCGCGACTTGCACTCACCAGCTGCAGCAGCTGCGACAAGGCCTACAGCATCAAGGAAGAGCTCGAATGACGTGGAAAAGCGGAAGAGCCGGGAAAAGTCGACGGGGGGGACGGCGGGCTCTGTGTCCTTGGTGGCCGCCTCGACCTCGACCTTGTCCTTGGGAGCCGCATCGTCTTTGCGACCGAACCACTTGCGCTTGGGCTTGGAGGCGACGGTGCTCTGGTCGCCGCTGTGACGCTTCTCGTCGTCGGCCATGGAGGAAAAGAAACGAAAAGGGGATGAAGGTTAATAATTGCTGGTGCCTCCCGCTTTTAACCGGGGCCGGGGCCCGGAGGTCAGTGTTGGCGCGATCATCCGCCGCATAGGGACATCCTCCGCGCGGGTAAACAGCGCCAAATATTCAGGGTACTGACCGGGTCGGTCTCGGTGATAACTCTTGGGAAGCGCACGGACATGACTCGACGCTCCCCCGACCCTAGCACTCGCGCGCATACACCCAGCTGTGGACAGGGCCGCAACCGCGGTGCCAATGCGCACGTGCGGCGCAGACCACCACGTCAGCTCGTAGCCGGCACGGCTCGATCCCACTCGAGCTCATGGGACCTTATCAGATGCATTCGACCCACTGCGCGACTGCGTTCGTCGCGCTTAAATCCGGATTGTTCGCCTTCTGCGGCCCTGCGCCTTTTTGGTCTTGGGCCCTCGGCTGGGTGACGAATGTTGAGCGGCTGGGCACCGTATCCTTGCTCACTCCCGCAAGGATCCTCCGCGCCCACGGTGTGTGATGCATGGCCTCGAACCATGGTTACGCAATACCCGCCATCCTCCGCTGGGTTCTGCGCGAGCCGCTCGGCTAATGCGGGGTGTAGCAACCCCAAATCGAACATCCGGCACGTAACGTGTAACACCGGGGCCGTGTCGGTCAACGGACCAGCGAATCATATCGAATCAATTCAAGTTGAAGGCTGCCTATCAAGGAGCGCGGGTGTTCAATCAATGACTCGGAACGCCAGTCATCGGAGTGGGCCACGATGGTCCTGGCTGAAACCCCATCGTTCGTGGTCGACGCATACATATTTATGCACAACCATCCTGCCACAGTTCGCAGTGCGTCCAAGCTAGGCTAAAATTACGGGGGCGCAATTCCAAGCGCCATCGCACACGCAAGTCGCGGCACGGAAACGCTAGAGCGGGCAATACGTCTGAAACCGTCTTGGGAAAACACGCTGTTGGGCGAATTCCAACCCCCTGACAACATTGCGCCCCCGCAGTAAAAACTTCCACGCGTATCCTCCCAGCCCGCGAGGGCTGTTTATAACTCGTGTACTGCTCGAGTCAACCACCACCTGAATTAATAGCCGTAGTCTGATCGGCAACGTGGAAAGACGTACGGTGAGTCACCCCTGACGTGTATGCACGTTTTGCGGGTGAGGACCAACTATGAGAAGATCTTCCTGGGGCACTCCGAGCAATGCCCACCAGCAGCTTGCATGCTACGTCCGAGCCATATAAGCTCGAGTATGGTCGCTTTACAATTTCAGACAGCGCTAGTAGTTCTGGACCGATTCACAATCGGTGACCCTGACATGTATGATGAGAAGAGTTATTTGGTACCAAACCTGGATACCAACAACGCACGACCCGAGCCTAAACCATACTAAGCTAACTTATGTATGTGCAGGTTATGCATGTCGAGGTCGTCGACCGTACAAATGCGGCGCATTCTACGGACGAAAGGGGAGTGCTTAGGGGCTCAACTTGTCCGCTCATTGGCCAAGGGACATATCGGTCCGACCGAAGCCCGACAAATAGGGGTCAACGTCAAGAAACGCGCTCCCATTGGCCAAGAACGCGATCACGTGGTTCCCTACCCCTATTCCAAACATCCTCCGCCCTGGCGCTCGGGGGTTGGGTTCTTGAAGGTATATAAGGCCGAGTCTGGAGGCCGAATCTCTCATCTCTCTCCCACCCCTCGAACTTGATCCATGTTATTTCCTTGTCCTAATCTTGTTGCTCGACTCTGCTAGAGCGTTCAACCAAACCGTGACTATTATCATACGAGTCTTGCTTGCAACAGCGAACGAGGTTGCCGCGGTGCGTATTTGTAGCTTGATTTTGACCACTCGCTCATCTTGGTCCGGCGGTCTTAGAATTGGCTCGTATCCTAACCCGTATTCGTCGCTGTTTTGCGACTACCCGTAGTGCTCGGTGCGTTCGATATTAGTCAGGCATCTGTATCCAGTTCCAGGGTCGGTGGGTGCGGGTTCTCGTATAGCCTTGGACGTGCGACACTGATGGGGATGTGCAGTTGGTAGCTCCCAGTTCGACTGGGCATCGATCGACGCCATGTAAGTTGACTGTGGGACGTCACGTGCCTTCCTCTCACGATTTGCTTTTGGTTCGTTCGTCTGTACAGTTGTCGGCCTTAGCTTGCCTTTCCCGCTCGCTGAGGTACGTTGTGTTGTCTCTCGTCGTCCCTGTTTCTGATTGTAGTATAGCGTCTCTCCTTCTCTGTCGTTTAGGTCCGCAGCGCTGTTGTGGAGCGGGTCCGGGTCCGGGACCTTCTTTCACTTGGCGTCGCTTACCAATACCGACTCCTGAACCCCTATCCAGGCTCTGTATAGGTCGGCGCTCGCTCTCTATGCTGGCTCGGTTGACCACGTTCACTGGGTCGGTACGCCTCGTCTTTCCTGTCTGTATAATGTATCTCACGTCTGTTTAGTACGCGCTACGCGCCGTCTTACAAGCGCTACATACTCGTCTGCTCGTCTGGAGCGCTCTTTTCAGTGAGTGTGCCGCCATCAATGGTCCGATAATCATGTTGACGCTATAGCCTTACCATCCTGGCACCTGTTAATCCTACGGATATTGATAATCGGTCGCCTTGGATCTCCCGCTCACTTAGCGCCTCAAACTGCCCGTCTAAGCCCGGGTTCGACCTGTAGTGGGTGCGGAAGTTAGGCAGAACTCGGTGGGCCAGGAAAGGCGAACTCACTGGGTCGCTGTGCTGTGTCGTCCTGCCCATGACTCCGCTCGTCTCCCTTTTGGTATAATCCAATTTGAGTTTGTACTTCTTGCCGGCCACTGGGTTGGCGTCATCGCCTGCCTAGGGCTGATTTTGAGGCCCTCCACATTGTGAGTTTACCACTATCTGTTTATTTATCTTATTTTCCCCTACGGGCTGCTGCCAACTGCGCAGGGTATTGGTGTCCGGGGTAGTCAGATCGATTCGTTGACCTCTGCTACAGCGTCTTCCAGACCGACTCTCTCCCCGGTTGCGGATCCGCCCCACTCAGATAGCCCAAATGGTGCTCTGTCCCTCATCACCAGACCCCGTGCAGTGGGATAGCTTGGAATCGTGGAAGATTGTGAGTGGTGCATTTGACTTTTGGCGGTGAACTTACACTGTTCCAAGCACGTTCACCCTCGCCCAGACTACCACCCACTCTCCTTAAGCACATACCCTTGGATTATACTAATGCTACATCCTTTAACCAAACCGGAACTATTGGCAGCTATTTATTAAAATTTGCATGTATATGTACGAGAGGACAGGCGATGTTTCAGCTTGTCCACTCCTATATGAATTAATTTGTTATGTTGTATTCTCGTGATTAATGTCTCCCAGAGCCGTGCTGGACTGGTGTTGCTCGCAAGAGAAGAGCTGACCCGCGAGCTCTGATTTAGTTACTCTATTCTCCCACAGGTGTTTGGTGAGGGACTTGCGTAGGTGTTCATTGGGTTCGTACTCGTTTCCTTGGGATATATGCAAGTGCTGTTGTCCATTGGCGGAGTTGTCTTTACATGGCTGTCTTAGTAGTAACGATCATCGATAGGACATCACTTTCTCAATCTATATGTTTCCTTCAGCTCAAATCAACGCGATCACCCGGTTGTATGCGTGGCATACAGACATTACAAGCAATCTAATTGGTTTTTATTGACGGTGGGGGCCACGAGCTTTGTGTGCATTCTGCGGTGGGAACGGTGCGGATTGTGGCTCAAGTTGAATCAAATACAAGTCCGGTATTCTCGTCTAAGAAAGTGGTGTATATGCTCGCACGTTCGGCTTTGGGTGGGCACACTCATGACCACGGGTTCGTGGTGTGTAAATGTAAATGAATAACTATAACAAAATATCTAGAGGTCCTTGATCTTGGCCCTTTCTTTTTCCGCAATAACCCGCTTGGCGTGGACCTCTGCATTTATCGTTAATATCTAAAATGCGTAAAAGGGAGGGGAAAGAACATACCCCGTCGTTTTACATAGGCTTCGATGGAGATACCAAGGAAGACGGTGGCAGCACCGGCCCATTGACCGAGTGTCAGCCTGTGCTTGTAAACGACGACAGAAAGGATCATCGTGAATAGCTTGCGGGTGAGAGTAATTGTCCTAATCGCATCGAGTCAGTCCCTTGAATCCTATGCGCCAAAGGCTGGGCTTACACAAGGGTCAAGGATCCAAAGTGCTGCAGTGTCTCGAAAATGAACAATTGACCAATAGCGCCCGTAAACGCAAATTGTAACAGCGGGAGAATGCTATCCGGGTGCGTGCGCACATAGTCCATCGCAGATGCCCACTCGGCAACGCCTCCCGGGCCAGGGTGAATCGTCGGGATGTGGGGCAGGGGCGCAAACATGAGCGCAACGGTGATCGTAGTCGAGAACGTATTGATCCAGAGCATCATCTGTTGTCCAGACACCTTGTACTTGGTGAAGATTTCGTCCTGCGTCGAGTTGACTGCGCCATCCAATAACAGATTGATCAACAGCAAGAAAAGGCCCCAAAGACTCGACTCGGCAGCACCCTTGTGCTTGACTGGTGCGTTGCCCATGTACATAAAGATGGTGATTCCTGCGGTGACGGTTGCCACGACGAGGTATTTGTAGGGGGCGAATTTACGGCGGTAGAGGACGACGTTCATGAGTATCACCGGAACGAGCTTGCAGGATTTCCCCAGGACCATTGTGGGGTAGGAGATGTGACTGAGGGCGGCGAAGCCAAAAGGAGAGGCACAAGTGATGAGGATTGCGCATTGGAGGAAACGGCCGAGGAGGACGCTAGTGGGCGGGGCGACAGGTATGTTGTGTTTGGATGTGCCGTTGGCTTTGGAGGAACCGTTGGGCTTGGCTGACCCGTTGGCGGCCCCGTTTGCGTGTGGAGCGAGTTTAGCGCCAATTCCGAGCGTCTGGAGGAGAGTCTGGCCAGACTTGCGGGTGGCGAGCATGTATAAGAGTGCAGAAATTGCGCTGGCGGCACTCTGGGCTGTGTTCATTAGGAGGACAGAGCGGAAGCGCTCAGGCTTGCCGCCTTGGACGTGGGGGAAGGGAGCGGATACTGCAAACAGGGTTAGGTTAGTATTTTGGCAAAATATGGGCGCGTAATACTCACGTCTTTCTTGAGCAATACCCCATATCTTGAGCAGGGTCATTAAAGGTCTAGAACAAGGTTATCCATGTGAACTCACCAAGAACATCGCGTACACCCCGGCCACGCATACTGCTAATCTGAATCGGAGTTAGTGGATGAAAAGGTCCAATACAAAGAGCCCTACCGAATAAGAGCCATGGTGAGGAACGAGAGAGGGTGCCGTGTGGGGCAGTGAAGATCAACGCCTAGTATTTAAGTGTTCGTTGGCGATGTAACACGACGTGGCACTCCGGCCTCGATCACGTGCCGTTCTCCCGCGGTGAACGGCACGTGACGCAACCCCATATCAGCCCGCGATCACAGCGCCAAGTTAGCACTGCTGTCGCGCACCGCCGACACCACCATGGTAGGGAGACACCTAGTTTTGTCGACCAAGTCTAATGTGCGCTCCAGTCTTCGGAAATAGACCAGAAGATCCAAGAGACGCGGGCCAAGATCCTCGTCGAGCGCAAGGTGCTCGAGGGGACGCGTGCGATGATGAATGCGACCACCAATCAGGACGTGCTGCGCCGACTCGATGCAAAGATCCGAGACAGCGAGGCGAGTCTGACCTATTTTGAGGAAACACTCCAGAATCTCCAGGCGCGGAAACGTGGCCCAGAGCCGTCGCCCGACGTGCGTACGTCTGGTCTGGGCGGGTTGCCCCCGACCCCTCGCGGCTGGGGTACCGACCGGGACAGATCGCTGCCTCTTCCCCCAGAGGACGGACAAGCGGCCGAGGCTATGCCGAAGAAGAACTACACGAATCTGGGTAGGATACGTTCTTACTGCCTCGCTGATTCCTCTCATCTGCCACTTAGATCTCCTCAAGGCGGACACGCCGCATTCGAATGCCCGCATTACCAAGATGATCCATTTGCTCGAGACAAAACTTAGGACCGAACAACAGTACAAACGCGGCACGGAAAAAATGATTCAGCTCTACACCGTCGAGGGCGATAAGAAGAGTCGCATCGAGGCAGAAGGCAAGCGTTTTGAAAGTGAAAACAAGATCCAGCTCCTACAGCAAGCTTTGAAGCGATACAAGTCCCTATACATCATGGACGACGAAGAGGATGGTACGTTATAATTACTACCCCTATTACTTCAACTGGTCTGAATCCCCGACTTGTATCAGCAGACACCACCGAAGGCGAACACCGCAAAGAGAATCTCAAAAAACCCATGTCCGGCAAACTCCTCATTTCCCTTACTGGTGCAAAGCACATCGAGCACCCGACCCTCACAGCTGCCAACCGCCGCCCCTCGAAACCCCCTGCCTATGAAACGACTGTCGTCTTCCGCATCGAAGGAACGCCCCGCGCCCAATCCCACCCCTCGCGCACTGATAGGTGGAATGAAGACTTTACTATAGACGTCGACAAGGCGAACGAGATCGAGATCGCACTTTATGATAAAGTCGTTGGCAGCAGTGCTGCCCAGCCTCCGGTTCCTGTTGGATTCCTCTGGATGCGTATTAGCGACATTGTCGAGGCACAGCGAAGGCAGAAAGTCGAGATGGAAGTTGGCCAAGGCGGCTGGGTTACTGCAGGGGCTATGCCCGGCCAAGCGGGGCCGGGGAGAGGGGGACCAGGTGGGGCTGGCGGAGGCATGGGCGGGGGCGATATGCCAGTTGCGCCAGTTGGTGGTGGCACGATAGGAGGGGGAGGTGGCGTTCCGGAAGGCATCCAAGGCGTTTTCACGGTCGAACCTGAGGGCGCGATTGCGATGACTGTGAGCTTCGGTAAGAGGCGCTTTACATCTTGGCGCTTTTCATCTGATTACGTCCTCAGTTAAGGAAAATGTTCGGAAACGACCTTTCGACGGTGTGCCTGGAGGTCTCGGGCGACAGGGCGCCGTGCGCATGCGCAAGGGTGAGGTGCACGAAATGAACGGGCATCAGTTCGTCCAGCGACAATTCTACCAACTCATGCAGTGCGCGTACTGCAGCGAATTCTTCGTCAACGCTGGATACCAATGCGAGGATTGTCGGTACTGCTGCCACAAAAAATGCTATCCAAAGGTCGTTACCAAATGTATCAGCAAGAGCAATGTGGATGAGGTGAGTTCGGGTCTCTGTCTTCTTTGCCTTGGACATCATAACGCCGGTTGGGGCTAGGATCCCGACGATGCCAAGATTAATCACCGGATACCTCATCGGTTCGAAACTATGACAAATCTGAGTACCAATTGGTGTTGCCACTGCGGCTACATGCTCCCGCTTGGTCGCAAAAATTTCAAGAAATGTACAGGTGCGTGGGCAACCGTACTAGCCGATCGGAGAACCTAATCTATTCGTGATAGAATGTGACCTTACGTGCCACGCGACGTGTGCTCATCTCGTGCCCTACTTTTGCGGGATGTCGATGGCCAACGCCAGTGCGCTCATTAGCAGTATGCGAGATATCAAGTCGCACCAGCGAGATCGCCCGCGCCAGCCACATCAGGCTCAGCCTTCGTTTTCGCACCAGACGTCGGGATCTCAGTCTGGAATCAGCTACAATATTTCTCAGTCTCCAACGAGTCCGACGGCACCAATCGAGTCTGGTATAGCTGGGATGAATATCCGCCCACCCCAAGACTACGGGCCGGGACCGGGGCAAGGACAAGGACAGGGCCCGTCGCCACGACCCCCGCAGCAGCAATACGGGCCTTCAGCGAATCTTTATGGGCCTGGGGCTGCACAAGTACCACTGCCTGGGTCCCCCACACCAGGAAGGAGAACGAGCGATGGGTACGATACGTATGGAGGTCCGCCGGCCGGACACAGCGTGAGTACCTTGAGTTTGGCCTGCAGGTATACCTGACATAAGATTGTAGCAAACTCCCCCGAGGCCGAACAACATGCCAGCCATGCCATCACCTCCTTCTGCTTCTGCCCAAGCACGACCAGACCAGTACGCTAAGCCGCCCCCACCCTCGCAGCAAATGCAACCACAACAACAGCAGTCGCAACCACAAATGCAGCAGCAGCAGTCCCCGCCCCCGCCACCACAGACGCAGAATGTTGTTCCCAGGAAGCGCACTGTTGGTCTGAACGATTTTAATTTCCTCGCTGTGCTGGGCAAGGGTAACTTCGGGAAGGTCATGTTGGCCGAGGAGAAGAAGACGAATGGGTTGTATGCGATCAAGGTGTTGAAAAAGGAGTTTGTGATTGATCACGATGAAGTTGAGAGGTGTGTTTACACCACAATTCGGAGACGCACAAAACTTATCGCGTACTTTCATGGATAGCACTCGATCCGAAAAGCGGGTTTTCCTCGCCGCGGCCCGCGAGAGACACCCGTTCCTACTCGGTCTACACTCGTGCTTCCAGACCGAGACACGCATCTACTTTGTGATGGAATATGTCTCGGGTGGTGATCTGATGCTACACATCCAGCGCAAGCAGTTCTCGCTGCGCCAAGCCAAGTTCTACGCGTGCGAGGTGCTGCTGGCCCTTGAATACTTCCATTCGCAGGGTATTATTTACCGGTTCGCGTAGTTTATCTTGGGAAGCGAGAGAGATATTTGACACATATCTTTAGGGATTTGAAGTTGGACAACATTCTGTTGACGTTGGACGGACATGTCAAGGTTGCGGATTACGGATTGTGCAAAGAGAATATGGAGTATGGACAGACGACGAGCACGTTCTGTGGGACACCCGAGTTCATGGCTCCCGAGGTTAGTTCTATTTCTGTTGCTCCCTGGGACATGCTTAATTTGGGCTGCAGATCTTGCTCGAGCAACGCTACGGTCGTGCAGTTGACTGGTGGGCGTTTGGTGTGTTGACATACGAGATGTTGCTGGGCCAGTCACCGTTCCGCGGAGACGACGAGGATGAAATCTTTGATGCGATCCTGGAAGACGAGCCGTTGTACCCGATCACCATGCCACGGGATGCTGTATCAATTCTGCAGAGGGTACGTACCTTGTCCTTACGGAAGAATGCCAACTCATACTTGGACGGTAGTTGTTGACCCGTGATCCGACGAAGCGACTTGGATCCGGGTCTGGGGATGCAGAGGAAATCAAGGCACACCCGTTCTTTAACACTGTCAACTTTGATGATGTGTTGAACAAACGAATCCCGCCGCCGTACTATCCGACAATTGTGAGTTTAGATAGTGCCGCGAAGGGCCTGGCTAACATAATTGTTATAGACCTCTGCACACGACACGAGTAACTTTGACGCGGTAAGGGTTGAGAGTGCTCGTGTATATGCATGCGCTAACCCTTCTACAGGAATTCACGAGGGAACAACCGACGCTTACCCCGGTCCATGGGCAGCTTTCGGCTGCAGATCAGGCCCAATTCCAAGGCTTCTCATGGTACGTTTCTGTCCATTTCGCCCGCCCAAACCATTCGCTAAAACATGGATATACAGGGTTGCCTCTTGGGCTGACATTTAGACGACTTACTTACGATAGCTTAGACTGCAACCCCCGTTCGATATTACCCCGCAGCTTGGCCTCTGCTCCTATTTCTCCATCTTTGAATGTCCCTAACCCTTTCTGTGTTTCTGGTTATATTGATTCATTGCGATGACTGGGTGAACATTAATTAGTTGAAAACAAGAAACCCACCTGGTAAGACACCACCTACAATGGTAAATTACATAGTCGACGCTCGTCCCCCTGTCATGCGAGAGCCAGTCCCAGCTAATACATCCGCCGGCTCTTGCGCCACACGTTCTTGCTCGCGAACGAGGTTGTGAAAGCTACCCCAGAGCTGGGCAACAGTGTCAAAGCTTTTGCCAGTACCCCCGATATCCTCGAGCCGCCTATTGATAACATTGCTGTTGGAGAGGAGTTCTTCGAAGCTCTGTATAATAACGATAAGGCAGCATAGATACACCGAGAGTATATATACTCACAGAGGTTATGTCTGCTATCAGCCTCTCACGCTCTCGGTCGAAGAACGAACGGTCTTCATGAGGTGTCGTGGTGGACATGTGGCAGTGGCAGAGTCTGGGCTCAAGTCACGTGGTAGGGCTTATCCACATTTAGCCAAACAGCGCGTCCTTCTCATCCACGATCATGGATATCACCCAGCACCCCGGCAATATTCCTATCCCCCCCAACAAAATTCAAGACGTAGAATGGAGGTGTGTTTAAATATTATTTTCTCATAAATTATTGATACTGAGGGAGCGTAGATACGAGATGCGTCGGGATTGTCAAGAGATCATCCCAGGCCTGTTGTTGGGCCCGTTCCAGACTTCAAAATCGCTCGACCGGCTGACCGAACTGAATGTCACACACATGTTGGTGGCTTCTTTTCCCCTTTCTGCTGTTCCGTACTGAGTATTGGTGGTAGTGTGTGCATCCGGGATGTAAAAGAGGCGTTTTCAGTGCGCCCCCGTTTCCCAGACCGGTTCCAGTATTTGGTGCTAGACGTCGAGGACAACGAGGAGCAGAATCTTATTCGCTTGTTCCCAAGGTGAGCGCCAGCGCCTCGCCACTTGCAACCCTCCGTTATTTCTCGGAGTTCCTAATTTGGATCTCGGCGTAGCGCAAAGGCGTTTATCGACAACGCGATCGCGGGTGGCGGCCGAGTTCTCGTCCATTGCAATGGCGGGATCAGTCTCTCGCCGTCTTTCGTGATCATGTACGTGATGGAGCGATTCCAACTCGTTTGGGACGAGGCTTTACAAATGGTGCAAAACCGACGCTACTGTATATCACCCAACAACGGTTTTATTACCCAGATTAAGGTGCGCCTGCTCGTTCTGGTGGCACGTATTTTACTGACGCTCGAGAGTCAACAGGAGTACGAGTCGATTTACAAGGCCCAAAAGGCGATACAGTTAGCCCCCACTGGGATCCAGGGCTCGAGGCCTGCACAGGCTCGCCGCAAGCGAGATGAGGATGATGACGAAGAAGAGTAAGTAGACATCTCCTCGGGTTTTTTCAGTTTCCTTACTGGCAATCCCCTGCCCAGGTCGGACACACGTCGCCGGCCCGAGCCCACCGAAATGCAAGCAGACACCGAAATGTCTTGACCCTGGTGTTTTTTTTACTTTGGTTGCTTCGAGAGCATACTCCCATTCATATACCCGTTTTCTCTTTAAATTTGTCGCTCCGCTTGCGTTTTTAATCATATTCTAGGCCAGCACCCTGTTACTTAGAAGAATCCATAGAATACCGTTGTCGTGCCCTTCCAAGCCATTGATTGTCACCACGCCGATCACGGCTGCAAACCCGCCAACGCGGGCTGGTGACTCGAATGCGTGGATCAGATGTCGCCGTACTGTAAAAGTACACCTGTGCTGCGCCAGCTGCAAGTTCAGGGACTGCATACAGCCACCAGCTTCGTATAACAAATCAAATCCTTGCACACGGAGGTTCTATCAAAATTCGATTGACCCCTCATACCCGAGTTTAAACTCCTACATATTCTTTCAAGTCTTTCACAACCGTTTCATCGAGCCTCCGTCCAATAAATACCAGCTTTCCTGTCGTGGCTGCCTCCCCAGAATCCCGTTCCCCAAGCTCAATCACATCGTACAGCGTCTGAACGCCCTGTAGAATGAACGACTTTCCGTTGGCCGCGTGGTAAATCCCTTTGCACCGCAAAATTTCGACTCTAGCCTCCTCGAAGCCAGCTTTCGACAACTTGTTCTCCCAAAGAACCGAGCGGATCCACTCATCGAGCTTGGTTAGCTGCGAGTCCGTCAACATTGGGATAGCGACTTGAACGGAAGAGACGCTTTCAAGGTCGTGGTGGTGGCAGTCTGCAGTATGTTCGTGATCATCGTCGTGGTTATGTGAACGGAAGTCTAGATTCTGGCCTGGCTTGAACGACTGGTATGCGCCAAGGTTAAGAACCCGAGCCAAGTCTACTTGGCCGTGTGTAGTGTGGATGAGGGGTGCCGCAGGGTTCAGAGCGCGGAGGCGCTGCTCAAGAATGTTGATACTGCTTTCTCCGGGTGGTATAAGGTCTATTTTGTTCATAAGGAGAACGTCGGACAATGCTATTTGTCTCCATACCAGTGGTTGTAAATATGGGACTTGACGTTAACAATATTTGCTACTTACTGTCGACTGGCTACCTTGTCCTCGGACTCTAGCCCCTATATATTTCGTTAGTTCGTTCTCCTAGCCAAAGTGACTTTAACGCACCTTCAGTCCAAACACCGCATCTACGACGCATATAACACCGTCTAAAGCGATCTGGTCGCTAAAATCTTCATTCTGCCAAAACATCGCAGCAATCGGGCCTTTGAGAGGAATAAAATGCTGTGAATTCGCCATCGAAATAACCGTCAACACACGTACCGGGGTCTGCCAAACCGGTCGTCTCAAGCATGATATAGTCAAAGGCCCCTTGCTTGCGCATCAATTGTTCAATCGCAGCAGCACCAGTGTCTTTGACTGAACAGCACAGGCATCCATTGGCGAGCTCTAGGAATTCGGTGGCCAGAGAAGATGGATCATCTGGAGAGGATACCGAGATTGCTCTTCCTGTTGGGAGAGTGTAAATGGTTGGTTACGGGCGCGTGAGCCTAGGAGCACTCACCTTCGATATCGGCTGTATCACCAAACTCGTTCATGATGATAGCAACTGGCGTCGATGTTGGATGGGGTCATTAGAGTAATGTTAATGCGTGCTTACTGCGATACCCGTGCCGTTCGGTCAGTACGTATCTTGTTGCCACTTTGTGTTAGTCGAGAAAAGGTAGCAAGCTCCAAATGAGACGACCAACTTAAGAAACGTCGATTTGCCTGGATATATAAGCAATTTGTTGAATGATTGAGTTCGAGGCGGGTGCTCGAGTAGATCCGGACGAACCTGAACCAAGAAACCCTACATGTGGCGATGGTAAGTCAATGTGGAATATTGAAAGCAGCGAATTTAAAACGTGCCTGTAATAATGGTAAGTGGGACCTTGTTTCCTGGCCCTCGAGCCGATGTAGGTTTGCTAAAAGTAAAACAGAATAAGAGCCGACGCAGGTGGAAACTGCAAGCCACTTACATAGTTTGCTCATGGTTGATGAGCACACTGAACGGTCAAAGGTTTAGTTGGGCTTATATAGGATTACGAGACAATGCACTTGCGGTACATCTTCGTCGCTATCCATAACTTTGAGAGTGACAAGGTTGGTGGTGGATGGAAGCAGAATTATAGCCGATCAGCTTGCCTAAATAGGCGAAATTAGTCCAGTTCAACAGGTCATGTCATTCCATCTCTATACTCAAACATTAATTCAACCGCCAAGAGACATTTCTATCCTCACCATCAACGACCTCGCGTTTGAGTCGCGCCTCTACATTGGCCCCGCTTTCTCCCTATCCATATGCACCCTAGCACCCCCACACTACCCACTTTCACACCCATCTCGTACCCTGTCTTCCTCGGTCCATTCACCCACCCGCCCTCGTAGCCCATCGGCAGGGGCGTGCTCGACTTCGGCTCGACTGGCATTCCCTTATCCACTCTCGCCCTGCACCATAACCACGTACTCGAGACCTACCCCTCACGATGCCTTTATCGTCACTGCGCTGCTCACTCGGAGAAGTAGGACTGAACTATCCCACGTTCGCCCGCGACATCGCAGCTCCTTTGCCTCGTTCGGTGAGAAGTCGTAGAACACGTCCTTTAGTAGGTAAATGCCGGCCAACGTCAAGTTCTCGGCGTTGGCAGGTGATTCAAGGATAGAATCACCGTAGAATAACTATAGGTCGATTGGGTACATGTTCTTGTCATGAGGCACATCAGGAAGCTAACAATTTGGATATGGATGAGGTGAATGGCTCACAGACTTGAAATACTTGTGAGTTTACATCGAACCATTGCTGCCGCTGATGAAGCAGAAGTCTACAACGCCCCAGCCATGTTGTGCTCGATGCTTCCGGGACGTAGGGTCTATCCATCACTATTGAGTAGCTGGACACCGTGTGCGCCGGTGGTATCGGGCTCGAATTAGATCTGGTAGACCCCATCTGCATCAAAGGTTGAGCCGAGCCCACGAACGCACGTTGGCCACTGTTCGTATCAAATTGTACTTGATCATAGGGTTTGATGATAACGTCGAGATTTTGGACGTCGGTCGGGACAGCGCCTTTTCAGGTACCTTGTATCGCTTCCTCGCCAGGTCACCAGTTTTTACGTGGATTTGTAACTCGAGTGCGTGCGTTACGGTCGCCATAGTGCAAGTAGAATCTACTCACGGCCCTCACCTCTAGCTCTAGCCACTTGACGTCCTCGCCATGGATCACATAGCTTGCGGCAGGACTCAGAACCACGAGTGACCGCCTTGAAGCTCCTGGATGTATAGGGTCGGATCTTTTCGCCATTTTGTCGTTCACAGGGATATGAAGTTCTTTGTAGAATGCGTGCGTCAATGGGAGTGTCGGAGGAACCCGATTTGGGTACGTGTTGTTGGCTTGTATACTGGAGCTAGCCTCTCCGGTTTGGGTGCAAACCCATATTAATGGTAAACCAGACACACCCGAGAGCCAACCTATCGAGCAGACCGTTTTTATGCACAAGCGTCATGGTGGTCGAGTCTGATTAATATTGGTTAATCGGGTTTCCTGATCTACCATGTTTTGATCGTATTTGATTGATGGACTCCCAACGTGAATGGTGTCGAACTGTTGCTAATTTCTATGTGCATTCACTCTTGACCTGCAATAACTGGAAATCCGAGTGTAAAAAGTGGTAAGGCTGCCGACACCCCGCCCGTTATGGCTAAATCATAATGAAAACATGTTCGGTCCTTAACTGCTGCCTAAGCGCAGAAAGCATAGCAAGAAACAAGGCCTGGGGCTCAATTAATCGGGAATCTGGGGTGATAACAAGTAACTTGGGATAGAGGCAAATACCACGATTGCGACCTGTTCCCGCGGTATTCGTACTAAGTCAGACTCTCAACATAGGGGGGTGATGGACTCGTTGGTGGGTCGTGTATACTCCAGGCTATGAGCTTGCGAGAGACCTAGGCGCAGGCGTTGGGTTGGTGTAGACCGATCAGAGCCGGGATCAACTCTCTGACCTATGCCGCCACAACGCTGCCCCTTTATGGTCCCAATAGGCCCCGGCTATTTCACTGGTGGTAAGATTTAAAGTCTACCTTGAATGCAAGCCGGGGCTTTATTTTATCGCATGGCTTGATCGTAGTACCCCGGCTGATATATGTGGAGCTGAAATCCGATTCGCATGTCCAAAAGATTGCCTAGAAGCGGCGTCGGTAGCATGGCGGACCTACGCTATACCTGCCATACTGCACCGCTAGTCTCAAATTGTACAGGCCATCTACCAAATTAATTCCTCCTCGAGTCCTGATAACGGGGGTTTTAAGTCAAAGCGAGAAGGCTAGTGCCTAGGAAGCGGGTTGAAAGATTACACAAAGGAGGCTTGTCCGCTAGATGGTTCTTTCCCCTGTGGGCTTGCACGGAATTAGGACTTGGGGGCGCTATACGAGGTCCGAGAGTCATCCCAGCGGTGACTTACACATCCCGAGACGCAAGGAGCAAGATTGCAGTCGCCTCCTGTCAACAACCAAGCGAACAAGTGCTTCTCTGGAATGTATTACGTGTGGACAAGTGGCGTGGATTGTTGACACCTGTTATTAGCGCCTCGAACAGGGACCAAATGCAAATTAGATCCCAGCCCGGTCAGCACAGCGACTTCCCTTCTTCCTGACCCATTCCCGCTGTATGAATCCCCAGCTCTGAGGCAGATCACCCACCACCCTCCCGCCCTCCCCCAAAACACTTTTTCGCCCCCCACCCCCTCCCACGCCGTTGGTGGATGCACATTGGGGAGTTTGCGCGATGGGCTTCTTCTCGAGTCGCAAGTCTGAACCGACCGCAATATCGCGACAGGAAAAGGAGAGGGGCAGAGAGGGACTTGGAGCTTCCACCTCTCCGGTTGCGGTTATCAGGTCAAAATGGGTGCGTTTTTCTGTGCCGCATGCGCGTCGTCGCGGGCTAATTAAGGAGGCGGGCGCGACAGTATGGCAAGGCGAGGACAAAGACGAATCCCGAGGCGCCGAGGGCGGACGACTCGTTGGAGGCAGAGGTCACACTGCGTCTCGACGCCTACCGACGTACCGCTACTGCTGCCGAGCCAGAGCCGCCCCGCGCGACGCAGGCGGATGCTATAACGTGGGTGCCGTGTTGCAACCGCAATATTCCTCGGCAGTTGACCGTCTGTTTGTATAGAAAAACGATGGCTGAGTGCCTGAATGAGCTCACCAAGTCGCATGCCGAGGGAATGATCGAGTGCGTCCTTCATCGTCATGCCGCCGGACGTCTGTATTCACCACTCATTTACCCTAAAGCGATGAAACATATCGCGACCTGCGGGCCAGCCTCTTTGAGCGCTTTGGTGCCGCCTCACATACTCCCGTTGAACAAAGCCACATCCGAATACCAGGCAGTCCAGTCGTCCTCGGCCAGCCCACCAGCTCCAAACGACACTCGATTGGTCGTCCAGACTCCAACTTTCATCTCAACCCCCGGCCCCCATCCATGTCCCTTTCTCGTCCACACACACCATCTGGCGCAGCCCACTCGATTCGATCAACGACGTCGCGCGCCTCGACCGTCGCCACTGCCGTTACTGGACTTCTTAGGCGAGGCACGAAGCAGCGCCACGCTGACCAACCAGCGCCGGGATCGCGTCCGGGATCGCCGGACAACGCGTCGATGTTCTCGGTTACGTCCTCGACGGCGCCGCAATATTATCCGCGCGTTTACCCGGACTCGACGCACTCGCTCGCGTCGGCGGGAAATGCTCGTGCGCCTTCACTTTCTTCCCGACGCACAGGCCGGAGCGGACTGACATCGCGGACATTTGCGACGCCGCCGAGCTCGTACTACCGACATGGCGGGTACGCGCACACGGCAACGGGCGCGAGCAGCTCGACGGGCATGGATACAGACGTGCGGAGCAAGACGGAGAGCGAGATGAGCATGAGCGCGGATCTCAGCGAGTACGACGACAAGTCGCCACAGGAACTGCGCGAGGCAATGGTCCGCACCGAGCGCGAGGGCCGGAAGCTGCTCGACGCGTTCAACGGGCTGGAGCTGACGGTGTTGACCAAGTACCGCGGCACGGGCGGAGCGATGGGAATGGCTGGAGTTGGGGGTGTGGGTCCCGTCGCGGGCTGGACACACGTGAACAGTCCTGGAGAATTTGGAGAGAGGCGCTCGACGTCGATACGGAGGCGACCGTCCAAGGCCGAGGGCAAGGGTTCGAGCTCGTCATTGTATACTGCTCCGGTCCCGACGTTGCCGCCGGCGCAGCTTCACCCGAACAAGGCGCGGTCCTTGTCCCTGTCTGTTCACAACGCTGGCTCGGCCGTAAGTGTCCGTTCTCGAAGTCCACAACCACCAACAGTGCAAGAGGAGGGATTTGTCGATGACCCGGAGATGGCGGAGCTGCACAAGGAGATGGAGGATATCCGACGGCGGCGAGCAGAAGTTGCCTCACGGTACGAGACGCGACTGGAGATGCTCAGGGTGAAGCTCAAGAGCGCAGAGCTCCGGGACAAGGTCGCTCGATAGCTTTCGGATGTTGCCTGTTTGGGCCATTTGTTATTGTACGTACGTGAGGCGGGTGCTGGGTGCCCGTTTTTGGTCTTTCATTTTGCGCTTCGCACCCACTCGTTCTTTCTCCTCGGCTTGCTTATACGGTTCACCCCTAGTCTGACATACTTACATTCGGTCTCGAGTACTTTTCTTTTTTTGTTATTCGTTTTTGATTCGCGTGTTTTGTTGTTGATTTTTTAGCTGGATTGTTTCGTCCAATGCGCTGTTTTAGGCTGTACAGTTATTTCCAGGAGTTTTTGGCTATGTGTCTAGTGTAATCTAAGTCTTGGAGTCGTGCGATTGGGAAACAAGTGTGAGGAGTCAATTGCAGTGATTTCAGAGCCCAGCTGTCCGTGTTGGGTATTATTACACATATAATACAGTCTTTGTTGATGTCCAACCCTCTAAGGATGTGTTGATAAATGTGACAAGATCTTCAGGGTGCATAATCCACGGTGAGGATGGCAACTCTTCCGTCTTGCGAAATGCCGTGATTGATGCCTATTTGTATGGTGTGAGAGCAGCCAAGGTGCGAGGCGGCCGCCGTACCTTCGTCCCCTTCTGCGATCAAGTCGTCGCGCCATTCGACTCGAGCACCCTTGCGCAATGCTTGGGACACGAGAAAGTCTCGGCCAATGTTGTACCCGTCGTCTATGATTTCATGATGGTTGCCTAAATACTAATACAAACATTTGTTGAGCGGACCAGGTTATACTAAATTAGTGACGCACCTTTTCCTTGGAAACGCTGAGTGGCACATAGCCCCAGCGTCAAATTAGTATCGCTGCGCCCGAACAAAGAGACAGGACGCACGCAAGAAACCAAGCACCCGTGTCGCGCTGGCGCCATGCCCGAAAGTGGTTTCCACCCGCGAGGGACTCCCAACATGTACCCCAGATGGGAAAGTAGTGCTGGCGGGCTGTTGCGTGGGAGTGCAAGATAAGAACTAGGCGGAGAGGGATGAAGGAAAGGCGGACCTAGGAACTGCTCGTCTTTGCGGCCCTCGCCGTCGCCCAAGTCGGCAGAGTGTATGTCTCCGATGTGGATACCAAGGCATTCTTCGGAGAAGCCTATAGATCTGCGTTGGATTGCCATATACGTGCAATTAGCGTCGTGGATCAAATGTTATTGAATAGCGCGTACTTGGCGTATTTGCGCATGCCTTGGTGGGTGAGGACGTCTGGGTGCGAGCTGCCGCTTATGATCACATTGAGGGGTTCTCCCCAGAAGATGGTGGTGTACTAACTCGATTACGGGGTTAGCGGAGACAATCGGGTTTATCACGGGCTTACGTCGAGCATGCGGCCGCCGCCATCAGCTGGGTCGTGCCAGCCTTCAGACGCGCTAGTTAGCGAGTTCTGTGTGTCTGAAAATGACATGTCGGTCAGCTTGGATCGGGCTCGTTTGGGCACGCACTGGCAGAGCTCCACGGCCATAGAGGGAGCGGCCACGACAACGCGCACGCTGTACAGAGGACAAGAATGAGCAATAGGCAAGAGCGCATGGGGTCGGTTGCGTAGTGATCGAGGCGGGACGGTCACGGTCTCGGCCGCCCCTATTACTAGCCGCCCGGCGCGTAGTGGAGCGCCACGTGATAGTGTGACGCGCACCCAACTCTAATATCGAGCAACGTCATTGGCAGCGAGCTCGCTGGTGCGATAAGTATCTGGAGGGCATCGTGCGTATCGCGTGTGGTGGGTGTGGGCGGCGACAACGCGCTCGAGCCGGAGGGGGACGGCATCGACAACTAGGGGGGCGGTCTGGACTGGTCTCTACGTCATCGTTCCCCCATCCGGACTGATCCAACCCTCTGATCCATCTCCATCTTCCCGTCCACATCCCAGCCACGCTACTGCTGTCGTTCCAGTGATCAGGGCCTCTCACTCGACACCTGAGCCGCGCCGCTATGCCATCCGCCGCCCGCTCGCCACCCATGTCCCCCGCCGCCCGTCGCATGACAAGTCCGCCCCCGTCGTCGCTCCCCAGGCCAACCGCGCCCCCCTCTCCCAGGCGACATCGCTCCCTCGCCCCATCGTCGCCCCCCAGGCCCGTCCCGCCATCGCCCCCCAGGCCTGCCCTGGCATCGCCCCCTAGGCCCGCGCCGACGGCGGTCGCGGCCGAGCCCAGCGAGCCAGACGAAAAGATACCCGACGTACGTACCATCGATCCTGTCATCGCACGCGTGCCCTGCTGACCGCGCACCAGCCCGAGGAGACACTTGACATCGACGAGACGGTATTCTCTCAGATCACAGAGATGGACGATGAAGATGAAGACTGCGAGTTTTCGCGTGAAATCGTTGTCGACTACTTTAAACAGGCTGCAACAACGTTTAAGGAGTTGCGGCAAGCACTGTCAGTTCATTCTCCGCCTCTCCGTCCGCCCCTTGTTCCGAACCTTTTACCCAAACCTTGATCGTATCATCTAATATCACCTCTAATAGGGCAGAGAAGGACCTTGCCGAGCTCTCCGCCAAGGGCCATTTTCTCAAGGGCTCGTCGGCCGCGCTGGGCGTGAAAAAGGTACAAGAGTCGTGCGAGCATATCCAGCACTATGGTGCCAAGCGCGACGAGATTAAGGACGTCGACCTCACCGAGACCCAGGCATTGCGCCGCATCACACTCATCCTGCCGCGGCTAGAACGTGACTATGTCTCGGCGGAAAAGTGGTTGAGGAATTACTATTTGAAGCTGGGCATCATTCTCGACGAGGATGCGGACGAATAACGGGATGAGATGGGTTGGTTGCTTAGGGTAGAGGTATAGTTGACGATAATGCGTAGCTCCAAGCACCCACTTGGCTCGCGCCAGGTCGGTATGTATACTAGCCAATTCGGTTATATGCTGCAGGAAGCACGGAAGGGCTGGTCATCGCTTTGAGTTTGTGAATTAAATATGGTCCATTTGTTCGACTTTACATATTGTATGTGCTGGAGTTTCGGAAATACCAAATACCATGCCTCTGTAACAAATCTCGCTGCTAGTTCGTTGGAGCTTCGCCTAGAATACCAACCGCCGACGCCTCCACGATCCCCCTCTCGACCAGCTTGCGCACATACTCGCTCATCCACGTCTGACAATTCTTGATCACCACACGCCGCCTCACACCCGAATCCTGCGATACACAGATCGTGGCACGATTTCATTACTGTCATCAGCAGACCCCATTGCCATGTGTCTCGGACTCACCGCCGGCACCGAATTTAGACTCTTGCCCGGCGCCGGGACCGTAAGCGCCATATCCTCCAGGCTGTCGATTGCGTTTGCGTCGGTAGTGGGCTCTTGGCCCAACTCTCCGTCAACAATATGATTTGATTCGACGGTGCTGCATAAAAGGACGGGAAGCATCGAGCTTGGTGATGCTGGAGAAAAGTTGCGCTGAAATTCGTGTACGAAACCTGTCGACGGGTCCCCGACGGCGCTGATGATTTTACCGACGTGTGGGTTGTCGAGCCGAGGGATCCAGAGTGCCCAGTGTGCTGGAAAAACGGGCGAGCGAAAGACAAGGAGGTAGACGCTGCGGTGGGTTGTTGTGGCCATGGTCGGGGAACACACGGCCGATGATCTGACGACCAAACAAAACCGACTTAAAATAGGTGCTGCTTGATTCATACAATTGTGCATGCATATGACCGATACAAGAAAATACAATTGTGTTTACGTTCACTGATCCGCCGATAACGCCTCCAAACACCTCCTAATCTGTTCTTCCTCGGCCGGCCCAATTCGCTCGGCAGCGCTTCCCTCGGACAAGATCTTTCGCGCCGACTCGTCGTCGAGCTCGAGGAATTTTTTGATAAAGTCCCCATCGGTCACGCCTCGGCGTGGAGGGGGCTTTTTGGACGAGGAGAGGAGTTTGGGTGCTCGCCAGCTGAAATGGGTGTTTAGCAAAATAGGGGCGGCGGGTTCAATGCCATGGGACTTACGCCGAGTGACTCATCCCACCCAGCCCTTTGATAGCCTTGTCCATCTTTAGTTCGAGCCGAGTGAGCTGCACCGCGTCTTCGTCGTCGATGGTCGAGAGCATCCCGATCCGACCCGAGTTTGTGACATAGAGCGCAACTGGTCGGATATTGGATGATGACCGTGGTGGTACTGCGAGGTATATTGAGCCATGGCTGCAAAGGTCGACAAAGGTACTTGCAAATGATAAACTTGTTGATGATCTCTCCTACGTAGAACGCTGCCCTTGGCTCTAGTTTGCCATCGTCGATTTCCCATGTGAGGATGTTTCCGTCCAGCTGAAAAGTACATTAGTATCTTGCTAACTAACAATATCCAAATTACTCGCCTGAGCCGCAATGATCGTCTTTCCGTCGTCTAAAATCTCTACGGCACAGGGCCAGATAGCGCCCATATCCATCGCAACAGTCTGAAGCTGGACCGAGACAGTTTTCTGCTCAACCACATCCATATCATCCTCTCCAGCGTTTCTGGGCGCATCGGCAAACGTCTCGACTAGTCGGAGGACGGACACAGAGCGCAGTTTGTCCCCGACCACGATCGTCTCGCCTCGGATGGCTAGACTCTCGACACTGTACGCTCGGTCCCATTTGGCAACTGGATCTCCGATGCTTAGCGTGCCTTTTTCGTTCTCCAGGTCAAAGACGCAGACCTAGACGGTACTTATCAGTTGGACGGCCGTTTGCACCAGGATACACAAAGCGCACCCGATCGTTAATAGCTGCGATAATCCTCTGCTTAAACTGTTTAATACTTGACACTTGTCCTTCCACTTCCTTGCTGTACTGAAGCTTCAACATCCGAGTCTCAGCATCTGCCTTGAACACCATGATCCGACCCGTGTGCGCCTCGTTCTCGCCGGTGTGGATCGTACCAGTTCCGACGAGTATGCACGAGTCCCCAGCGTACGTGTACGGCGCGACGCTGGAGACTGATTCTCGGTATTGTAGCTTGGCCTGGCCAAGGTCTGGTGTTGCCGAGGGCGTCAGTGTGGGCGCGAGTAGGGAGGAAGAAGCGAGCCATACCGCCAAACGTCGAGTCGTCAATGAATCGCAAAAAGCACCTTTCGCTATCCGTGTTGGTCATCACGCGCATGCAGCCAATGACAAACGTTGAGAGCTGGGGGTGATAGGTGAGACACAGGGGGCTATCGATTCCAAGGGTGTGCTGTATATCAACAAGCCCGTTAAACGCACGACACACATGTTGAAGAGTGTTGGCATACCGATGTAACGTTTAGCTTGTCCAGCTGCTCGACTTGGCCGAATACAAGCCCCGTAGGAGATGCGTACACGACGGAACAACCCATTCCAATAACTTTGAGCGCTGAGACTGCGCATATACTCTAGAACGTTTAAGTCAGCGAGTCGTGAAACTGATCAAGCGGATCGCAAGGACGTACCGCCACCGATAAAGACGAAACGTTGAGTCGCTTGTTCACGATTGACAACACTACTGCTTGCTTTCCCGCCGCAATAACCTGAGCGCCTGCGCTCGCGTGCGCAGCAATAGACGTCAAGCTGATTGGGCCTCCTCCCAGGGGAATGACACGCCTTGCGTTGAGCAGGGGTGTGCCTTCTGCGGATACAGCTTGCACTACAAGGGCTCCATCCAGTCGAGCGGTGATGGTGTACAATTGGGTTTCCTGAGTTGTACTGTCAAACATAGTTTTGGGCTGGTGTGGGTGTGTACATACCCCAAAATTGGACAGGAGGATTGAGGATGCTGCACTAGATTCGGTAGAGGTTATCGGCCTTGGGGACTGCAAGTCGGCGAGGTTCAGGAATACAGTCTCATTGGATCCCCAAAACGTTGCGATCAGCGTGTTTTTGTAAACAGCCAGCGCCGATATCTGAGAGTGTGGTTTACTACTAAAGCTGCGCTCGCTGCGGAAAGCATAACGTTAGATACCCATAAGGCCCCTCCAAACCTCATTGCTGACCTCGTCTTGGCCATTCCCCCAGGTTGCACACCAAGGCAAAACAACCCTCCTGGAGATGTGGCAACACACACCACGTTCGCCGTAGTATCCACAGTAGCCGCCGTAATATCTCCTCCCGGCGGGTTCCACGAACCTATGCTCCGTCCAGTGATCAAATCGATCACGGACGCGTGATTAGGTGTGACATGTATGACGGCGTCGACCCCTGGGAGGTTGAGGTTGGTGAGAAGGAGGGTACGTGATGTGCGTGAAATGCTGGGGAGGTCGCCGGCAGTCATGACTGTGAGTTGAGGGGGAGACAGTGAGAAGAGGAATGTTTCAGTGTTCGTTGTAGCTGCAAGGTATGCATGCTCCCTGTGCATGTCGTAGATAAACAACGGTTTGAGAGGGTCGGGTGGGATGGCTTACGGGGCATCGTAGTGCTTCTTGAGCACAAACAGGTTTTCGAGGTTGGGTAGGCCATCCAAGATGGCTGATTCGCGGAACGAGGCTCCTCGGTATATGAGGTGTAGCGTGCCGCCCGAGTCATCCCCCGACACGGCAGCGATCCGAGCCTGAGCTCAACACGTAAATACGAAAAGGGCCATGAATATGCGGCTGTGACTGACCTGAGCGGAGCCATCGGAATCGATGAGCATTGCGTCCAGGATAGGCGCAATATTTTCGTTGTGAACAGCCATAATCTCGAGGTGGCCACCGTCACCAACATCGTCGATTGTATGCTTCTTCTTGCCAGGGGGTTCGGGGATAGGTTGCATATCGATGTCTTCGGAGATGCGAACGAGTTGCGAAGGTGCAGAGTAAGATCCTACGTAGATGATATTGTTTGATAGATAGGAAATGGTCGACGGTACAGAGACCTAGTGGGTGATTTATGAGCGCCCCGGAGTCCGAAACCAGATGGATACTTACCTGCCCGAGGAGTATGGTCTTCAGAGTGAACTCGGGCTCTACGGCCATAACCAAAAGGTACAGTTGTCCAGACGAGTCTCCAACCAACAGGTGCGTCTCATCGACTTGGGTCCACGCGGTGACGTCCCGGAACGGTACGGCTATAGTCACCATACTCGCCTGAATGGCTGCCTTGACCTCGGACTTTGACCTAGTCTTTCCTTTGCCCTTTCCTTTACTTGTTGACTCTCGGGTTTCGTTCGCATCGTGCTCGAGACCAGTGTTGAGAAAGGTGACAGATTTTTCTGAGATTAGAAGAATTCCGAATGTGGGTTCTTGGGAGGGAACCCCGATTTTAACTGAGATGACTAGGTCGGGTACAGTGTCGAGTGCTTTTTCGGGGATGAGGGGAGAGGGATCCAGGCTGTTGGTTGTTCGACCAATCAGCCGTCCGTTCCCGAACGGGTCAGTGTATACGATGGCGAGTACGTGGTTTGCATTGGGGAGCGTGAAACACATTGATTGGATGGTTAATTCGTGTACTCTGCAGGACATTGTTATTGAAGCGAAGGGGACGGAGAAGTAGCAAGATACTTGCCGTAAATCCGATTCTGTGACCTTGTAGGGCTCTTTTGCACCAACGTCCAGCAGCTTGACATGGCCGTTGTAAAATACCGCGCACACACTCTGGTCGTTGGCGATAAGTCCAGAGTACATGACAGAGGGTCGGTGGGTGAGAGGAGAGACGCTTGACGTATGGTGGACATGGAGCCGTGCAGACTGGGGTTTGTACTCTAGTATAATTATTCGGGCTTGAGGGATGTCTAGAGCTAGAACTAGGTGTTTCTGCAAGCAAGGATGGTCAGGTGTATGTTAGTCTTGGGCCGGGACAGCCTGGCTTACCGACGATTCGAGTTGCGCCAGTCCTTTTGGAGCCCCCCATATTTCCTGTTCACATACTAGCTCAGTTCCTTGAGGCCGAAGAGCGTGGACCTCTAACTTGTCGGTCTTGCAGACGACTAGATAGCGTTCGTCCGAGCCGTGAAATGAGCATGCAAGCGAGCAAATTACCGCGGATGGGGGGTTAAATGTAGAAGTGACCAGATGCATCTTAGCAATTCAACAATATATAAGTAGAAACCGACGCCGAGTACGAGGCCACCACCAAGCGCCGTACGTCACGCTTGCAATTGAGGCTTAGTGATCGCCGTGAGGCCCTATCGAGGATTGATTAGCGCCGAACAAGGCAATCAATGATGGATCGGCTTGTTTTCATCCACCGCGAAAAATCCAAGCTCAACTTGTAATATCCCACCTACGTACATATAAATTTACGACGCAAATGCTTGTCTTCCTAATATCCGATGTTTTATATTATCGCCCAAACTAGATCCAGAGCTGGTGCAGCGGTGAGAGTTACTTCAGGCTTAGCTCGACAATCGTATCGGCGTTCTGTTCTACGGGGAACCTCCAAACCTACGATCGATGCAAAGGCCGGACAAATGAATGAAAGGTTCAGGTACTGCTGCCGGCGACTGCATTGGAGCCTCGCCTGCGAAGTGGGTCATGTTTCTCCCAACCGTCCCTAACCCTAAGTAGCTAGCTTCGACCCAACACAATCCGTATTCATACCTCGTGTTTTTCTGTTGGAATCCTTGCACGAACGATCCCGACGAACAGAAGTTCATATTTGCTCGGACGATTTCCTATCTGTGCTACTCTAACGTCAGAGAATGCAAACCACAAATCATCTCATTCTTTAGAGAAACCTTGGTGCGGCACTTCGTTGTGCGTGATTTCCCAAGCCCGTTAAACAAGCGTCCATAAGGTCCACAGGTCATGATTCGACAGGCAGTATATATTCAGGTCTTCGCAGAGCTATGGTGTCTCATCGCCTGGTTCCCCCTTGCGATTACTGGTTCCCACTGACGCTATGAGAACTACTATACTCACGACGCTCTCCATTCTGGGGACCGCACTCTCTGTGCCGTCTCCCCTCGAACACGACTCCGGCTCGCTTGCCCCTCGTCAAAGTGCCGCCCCCGACCCTGATGGCTGCAAAGGCTACATTGCCAAGAACGTCAAGACGACCAGTCATGGTTTGACCGCTGAGCTGAACCTTGCGGCAAATTGCGGGATTTATGGCAAAGACATCGAGCAACTAAAGTTGGAGGTGACGTACGAAGACAGTGAGTTGAGTATGGGCCATTACGACATAGTCACTGATGTTCGCGATTGGCAGAGTCGCGCATCCATGTGAAGATTGGAGACTTGGCTGGGAAGAGGTACGAGGTACCCGAGTTGGTCTTTCCTCGCCCAACATCCAAGGTGTCCTCGTCCTCGTCGGATATCGTATTCAAGTATGTCGCGAGCCCATTCTCGTTCAGCGTCAGCCGGAAGAAAACGGGGGAGGTGCTGTTCGACACAAAAGGCAGCACACTGGTGTTTGAGGAACAATATCTTCGGTAAATCTTGGCTAACACTTAAGATTGACTAGAAACTTATATTGTCGAATTTCGCGAATTAGACTCAAGACTGCCGTCCCCAACAATGCAAACATCTATGGCCTTGGGGAACACACTAACTCGTTCCGACTTGACCCTTCCAACACTACCAGGACCATCTGGAACCGTGACGCCCCCGGTATATCCCCCGGCACGAACCTGGTATGTTGCTCGGTCTCAACTATCACTTCGCACGGCTCATTCATCTTGCCCAGTACGGATCCCACCCAGTTTACTTTGAACACCGCGACGTGGGCACTCACGCCGTCCTGCTACTCAACAGCAACGGTATGGACATTAAGCTCCGCCCCGGAAGCATCGAGTACAACGTGATTGGAGGCATCATGGATTTCTACTTTATCGGCGGCAGCGATGGCAACAGCGGCCCAGCCGATGTAGCTCGTGGATATGCCAAGCTTGTACGTCTCCCAAGTCGCTCATTCTTGCGTCGTTTACTTAGCCGCCTGTCTGAAGGCTGGCCTTCCCGCATCCGTTCCGTACTGGAGTTTGGGGCTGCATCAGTGTCGCTGGGGTTACCACAGCTATGTCGACGTTGCGAACGTTATCACAAACTATTCCGCGGCTGGCATCCCGCTTGAGACTATGTGGACGGATATCGGTGAGTTCGTATTTGAACACTTCGAAAGTGATGGCTTACGAAAATGGTGATAATATAGATTATATGCACGGATTAAAGGTTTTCTCCAACGACCCGGAGTACTTCCCGACCCCGAAAATACGAGAGATCGTGGATTATCTGCATGGCCACAACCAGCAGTACAGTGAGTTGGGCTAGTAATGTGCTGGCTTCCAGCTAATCTATACCCGCTAGTTATGATGGTCGACCCCGCTGTGGCGTACCAGCCTAACAAGGACTACAAGCCGTTTGACCGGGGCGTTGCGGACGACATCTTCCTGAAGAACGCCAACGGCTCGCTCCAGAAAGGGGTGGTATGGCCAGGTGTAACGGTTTACCCAGACTGGTTCCACCCGAACATTACTTCCTACTGGAACAACGAGTTTAAGGAGTTCTTCAGCCCGGAGACGGGATTCGACATCGATGGCGCATGGATTGACATGAACGAACCCTCCTCAGTAAGTTTGAACGCATTGACAACTCCTTGACTTTCCTTAAACTGTTTTTTATATCAGTTTTGCCTCTACCCGTGCGACAACCCTGATGAAACAGCTATTGGGAACCCACCCCCTCGCACAACACCCCCACCAGACGTCAACACTCCTATTTTCCAAAACACTACGAAGCGTTCGATCGACATGCGTCAGGCAACCGGCTTGAACTACAACGAACCCCCCTACAAGATTGGCAACGCTCTGCCACACCTTGCGGACCATACCACCGACATGGATGCCGTACATGCCAACGGCCTTATAGAATATAACACTCGTGAGCTCACAACGCCCGGCGCAGCGTTACGTTCTTAACCATTCTGACCTAGACAACCTATTTGGGACTATGATGTCCTCCCGAACGCGCGATGCTATGCTCGCACGCCGGCCTGGCCTGAAGCCGCTCATCATTACTCGCTCAACGTTTGCGGGAGCAGGCCATTACGTCGGCAAGTGGCTCGGCGACAACCTGAGCAACTGGGAGCAGTACCGCTTCTCGATCGCTGGCCAACTTGCTATGACTGGAATCTACCAAGTTCCCATGGTCGGCAGTGACGTTTGCGGGTTTGGTGACAATACCACAGAGACGCTCTGCGCCAGGTGGGCGACTTTGGGGGCCTTTTCGCCGTTTTATCGTAACGTAAGTGATAATGACCAAGGCAGGGCTGCGCACGTCTAACTGGTATGGTTCAGCATAATGCGGACACCTCTATCAGCCAGGAGTTCTACCGCTGGCCCAGGGTTGCTGAAGCTGCCAAGAATGCTATTGATATCCGGTAGGTTCCGCCGTTATATTCAAAGAACCTCAGCTTACACACTCCTGCAGTTACCGCCTCATGGACTATATGTACACTGCTATTCAGCAAGCTCACGAGGATGGCTCGCCGATACTCAATAGCTTGTGGTTCAAATACCCTCAGGACAAGAACACGTACCCGATCGACCTACAGTTCTTCTACGGCGATTCTATCCTGGTCTCACCTGTCACCGCCGAGAACTCGACATCGGTTGACATTTACCTGCCAAAGGACGTGTTCTACGACTTTTTGACGTACGAGGTGGTGGAGGGCAAGGGAACGACGGTGCCATTGACGAACGTGAGCTACACATCGATCCCTGTGCTCATCAAGGGTGGATCAGTTCTACCCCTTCGCGCGAGCAGCGCAATGACGACAAAGGCACTGCGAGAGGTAGACTTTGAGTACGTGGTTGCGCCCGACGCAGAGGGCAAGGCGAGTGGGCAGCTGTACGTGGATGATGGAATATCGATCGAGCCAAAGACGAACACGCGGCTGTCGATGAGCTACCAGAACAAAGAGTTGAAGGTGTTGGGGAAAGCGGGGTACAAGATGGATGCGAAAGTGGGTACCGTGCGAGTGCTAGGTGTGGAGAAGGCGCCTGGTGCTGTGTATGTGGATGGGAAGAAGGCTGTGGGGTCGGCGTGGGAGTACAACCCGAGCGCCAAGACAGTGGTGGTGAAGGTCGGAAAGTCACTCGGTGGACTCAACGTTCGGTTGGATTGAGAGATTGCACCAAAGATTTGTGAGAGCAAAACAACCACGATCGCATGTAGACTTCTATTGTAAATGTGAACTTGACCAAATTGCTTCCGCGTGGGATGACAAAGCAGGGATCTAGTGAGGTCAGCCAGTCATGAAACCTGGTTATACGCGCCGAGACGGCAAAGCTCGCGCCATATCTCTATACACTTACTCACGTTGGTTCACGTACCGCGCCCCACGTACAGACGGGCCGATATTGCGCCCATCCTGACCAGGGGGTCACTCGGTGCGACGCTGGTCCTATGTCTGAGTATGTCGCTTAAATATTGTCCCCTTTTATTCTTAACGTGTTCAATTGCTTTCCTGCCCTTAATCTGCCTGTCTGCGAATAGTACCATCCCAATATTAAGGATAAACATGCAACTCGCTACCCTTTCGACTAGAAACACCTTGGCAAATGCGACAAGGAATACGTGGACCCCCGACTTTAGCATTCGATGCTACACCAGCGTTTGCAGGGTGGTCGGACTTGGGTGGCGTTTTTGCCATAAGTTACAGCCGACTCCCTCTTGTACGACTGGACTGATCGTGTGGTCTTAGTGCATTTGCACCATTGCATGTGAGTCGCTCGTTCCCCAGGACAAAATCTCCGGCCTCACGTCTCATTAGAATCATTTTGCCGTCCAAGTTGTTCGTTGTAAGTCTACCCACGCATCGCAGATATAACATATTAATCCCGCGAACTAGTCTACCTTAAACACATCCCCAACTCGCGCCAAATCCTCCTCTTTGACACCATGTTCCACTCTACCCTCCCTCCACACGTCTACACATACCCCCTCGCGCCCAGCTCCGAGAAACCCCCTATCCCGCTCCGCAAATAAGGCGCACACGGTCTTTCCTACGCTCTATCCTCGATAGCGTATCTTCCCACCTCGGCAAACCCAAAAGACCAATGCTCACTCGTTATCGCCCATCCCTGGTCAAAGATGGAAAGAGCCATGATACGAGCATGGGCTTAACACCCCTGGACGGTACGTTTCTTTGCACCGTTGCCTATCTCCTGATACAGAACCTTACGATGACCCTGGCGGTGCCCGCACCAGCTCGGTCGATCCAGTCCTGATCTTCACCACACACTCAATGCCTCTGAACTTACCAGCATCCCAGGCGGGCAGTGCGCCAAAGCCGAGCTTATCTTGAATAAACAAGGTGGACTCCAAGCTCTCGCAGGGATATCCAACTTTGGCGAAGCTACCGCCAACCCTGCTGGGGGCGACAAGGCGCGGCTAGCGTACGACGTGTTTCTGGACAGGCTGATGAACTATATTGGCGCATATGTTGTCAAAGCTCGAGGTGCAGGAAGAGAGTTGGATGGGATCGTGTTTGCGGGCGGGATAGGAGAAAAGTCGGCCAAGCTGAGAGAGGACGTCGGGAGGATGTTTGAGTGGATGGGCTGTGTGGTCGATCGGGGCGCAAACGAGGCTGTTGCGAGCCAGAAGCACACAGCGACGGAGATTGCGGACAAGGTGAGTCGATTGAAGTTGTTTGTTTGTCAAACGGTACGTCAAATCTTTTATCGCATTCACATGTCACGACAGCTTATTTTTATTGACAGGACGAAGAAGGCCAATGCGCCAAGATGGCAAAACATATTTATGAACCAAAGGATTTGGATTAAATACAAGATAGAAAGTTAAACATACTTAACTACACTAGTTGTTGCACGCCCCCTATAATACACCATCTATTTCAACCCCACAAACGTTAAACGCCAAATATCCTCCTCCAAAGCCCCGCCCTCCCGCCCTCCTTCTCCTTATCTTTCATAAACATTTCATCCATATTCGAGACCGACTTTTTCCTCCCGGCCTGCGGCGACGTGGGCACACTCGAATTAGACCTCACCCGGCCCCACGTATCGTACACATCCCCAGGCACATGCGTCCCGCCCGGTTGGGGATTCCACGCAACGCTCTCGGCACCCGTTACGCTCGATGTCGTGGACCCGACCGAACCCGACGGACGTCTGCCCAGATGTGGGGAGGACGAGGCTGAACCGGAACCCGAGACAGAGGCTGAAGCAGGGCACGTATCCCCGGTCCCAGTCGGCCGCTGGCGGATCCTCGACCCCGCGAGCGTACGCGGGCCCTTTCGGTACTCTTCCCCATCGCGCACATAGTGTCGTGAAAACAGGTCTTGTTGGATCCACATGACTTTATGGAGCGAGCGGATGATGGTTTCTTTTTTGTCGAGCGAGAGGGACTCGTGTCGGAGGATCTGGGGTGGGTCGAGCAAGGGTGAGTTGGCACGTTCAGGAAGACAGGAAGGCACATACAATGGAAATGATTTGATCCATGGTCCAGCCAAGGAGCCCTAGAAAAAGTTGAGCGAGAGCGTAGGAGTGAATACCGGCTTACCGCTGAGGTGTATGTGATCCACTCGGAGGCCATCTTTTCCGGCTAGTTTTCGATGTTTGAGTCCAGCCTGGCCGGTATGCATCAGCCCGACCTTGTCTGCACCCAAGTCAGCGTTTGGCATGTCAAGTTGGCCAGATCCCACCCACCATAATACTCCCAAGTCTTAAAGTCGTTGTAGTCGCTCAAAATCAGCCGCTTGAGGTAAACGCTGAAAAAACGTTTGCGTTCCTTAATCTGGGCATCCTCCAACGTCAGATGGCTTAGGTCCGCGACCATCGGACCCTCGTGACCCGCAGCACGCGGCATAAAGACCGCTTTTGTGACGCTAAACTTGAAGAGGTGCGCATATACGCGGTCAACGAGCATGGGGATGAGTGGTTCGAGGATGAGAGCGGCCTCGTTGAGCGTGTCTGCGTCCGATTCTGTGACTGGTGCGGTATGTGATATGAATTTAGCGCAGATCATAGAGCCTAGAAACTCACATTCGAGAAAAGACGTAAGATAGGACACGCGGTCCGGCAGAGACGTGTACAACGCTTCGCGGTCGACGTGCATCATGCTTGGGTTGGGATCGGATGGGTCTTCGACTGGCGGCGTCGCCACTGGCGTCGAATCAAACGGGCAGGATTCCATTTGGCGGAGACCTGGGGAGGAATAAAATATCAGCTGGGCCCCGTCGCTCGGTATATATCGCAGGTCTCGGGCTGAAATCCCAGCGAATGAAACACATTGTTGTCAACGGAGGCGTATCCCCGTACACCGACAGCTGCTATGCCTGTTTCCGACTAGAGCAGAGGCAACTCACCGGAAGAAAAGTGTGGTGGTCAGGGGAAGGAGAAGCTGGTGACTGGGCTGTATACGTCCACGCCATTTTAATAGAGAATCGGGCGTGTCCTGGCTCGGGTTCCTTCGGTTGATACCCCTTTCGCCTGGAAATTTGTAGATGCCGGGCCAATAGCACTGGACACCGTCGTGCGTATTTTCAATTGCTGTCTAGCGCCACGGTGCCGCCGGCCGATTCCGGCGGCGGCCAAACGGGCCCCGAACGACAGCGAGCGTGTCGGTGAACAATTGTAACGGCCGGAGTTTAAGGTTTTGAGCATGATTCCCTTGGACGTTCGGAAATCAGGAGCATCTTATCTCGGCGGCCGGTCCAAGAAGGCTAATTGGTTACCGTGTTCCATCTAGCGCGAATGGCTTCACCTGATCTTATCGCGTGACTGGATATCTCGGAGGCTATAAGTGCACTACCCCTTGGGTATGAGCCTCATGCCCCAATGGCGGCCCCGGCCACACTCATAACCGGTCCCCCCTGTCCATGTGGGTTCCCCTCTGGTATATATAAAGCGCGCCCACGACGAACTATGTCTGCTTCTCGACCCCCGCGATCCCGCTAGATGGCTCCAAACGTCTATTCCTCGCCGCTCGGCCCCCTCCCCCCGTTGCCCGAGACCAACTTTATATACACGGCCCTGTACTCGCCATCCCCGCCGCGCCCGGCCCTGCCTGAAGACTACGTCACTCATATCGATGGAATTACTGGCGAAGAACGTACCTTTAAGCAGTTTGTCCAGCGCATAAATGACATGGGCACCGCTCTATGCGCAGCGAAGGAGCAGGGCGGGCTGGGCCTCCAGCCAGGAAAGGATATCGTCGGCCTGCTGAGCGACAACTGCATCGTAAGATTGTTTCAACTAAAACTCCCGCCAATAACCCAGCCGACACGTCACAGGACTACCCCGTCTCGGTCTTTGCTCTCGTGCAGACAACCATCCCGGTCGCGCTCCTAAACTCCCACTCTACCGCCCCCGAACTCGCCCACCAACTCAAACTGTCCCGCCCCGCACACCTCATCGTCGGCCTCACCTCGCTCCGCGTCGTCAAACAGGCGCTCAAGCTCGCTAGGCTGACCATCAAACCCGAGATCACCGTGCTCGGCAACAAGGCGCGATCGGGGGAAACGTCGTTGCAGGAGCTCATCGATCGGGTCAAGGCGCGGAGCGTAAAGCCCGTGGGAGTTTTACCGGCAAAACGTGACACGCTGGCTTATTTGGTGTTTTCGAGCGGGACGAGCGGGTTGCCGAAAGGTGGGCAGGAATAAATTGAGTGGTCAAGTGGGTAAGCCTGACGGAGGGTTTTGTTTCAGCCGTGATGATCTCCCATGGGAACTTGAATGCGTGCTATGCCCAGTACTTGATCTGGGGATTCCATATCACTCAGGTGCAACCTGTAAGTCAATTACACGTATATGCGCCCCTTGCCGAATTGACAAAAGAGTGTAGTCTCCCCAGCCAGTGCACACACCATACCCTGTCGGGCTCGCCTTTTTGCCAATGTACCATACAATGGGTCTGCACGTCTACATCTTCCGGTGCGCCACCTGTCCTGCTATTTTTGGCACCATCGCCATCTCACCTTTACCGCATATAGGCACTTTGTTTCTCCCAGCACGCTTGTCGTCCTTCCATCCTGGAACGTGGACAACGTTCTGCGATGTGTACACAAGTACCGAGTGACTGGCATGGCTTTCGTGCCCTCGCTCGTGTTCCAGCTGTTGGCCCACCCCAAGTTCCGGTCAAAAGAGGCCGACTTGAGTTCGTTGTTGAATCTTGGCACTGGGGCAGCATATCTCCCTCCAGATGTGAGTGCTCCAGTCTTTGAGTGGAGCACTCTATATCTGAGTGCTCTCGGTAGACCGAAAGGGAGTTTTTGAGCGTGCTCGAGGCAAAGGGGGCCAAGGGGGCCAAGATTACGAGGGTATCAAGTGGATATGGGCTCAGTGAATCGGTTCGTACCATCTCATCGTTCCAACATCGGTTTTGACAAGTTTTCGACCAGACCGTAGCTGTCATGTCTCAACCTGCCGACGGCATGCTCGGGGGTAAACTAAACTCGGCGCTCGGTTCGGCCGGCGTCCTCCTAGTGGGTCATGAGGCTCGCCTGTGCCTGGAAGCTCCCGCCGGGACGCCCGTAGAAGATCTAGTAGACGTTGCTCCCGGAGAACCAGGCGAGCTCTACGTCCGGGGCCCAAACAATGCGTTGGGGTATTGGGATAACGAGCACGCGACCAGGGAGACCTTTTTGCCTGGGGGTTGGATGAGGACCGGGGACCGCGTAAGTGGTGGGGTTGGATCGTGAAATAGGGGACTGACGTTGGGGTACTAGTTTATTTACAAAGATGGCCATTTCTGGTTCCAAGACCGAGCCAAGGACACGCTCAAAGTCTCTGGAGTCCAAGTCTCACCGACCGAGATCGAAGCGGTGCTCAAGGCGCACCCAAACGCATATCTCTCAGACGTCTGCGTCGCGGGTGTGCCTGGAGAACGAGACAATGGCGAACTTGTACCCCGGGCCTGGATTGTGCTGTCATCTGCTGGATATGAAGCAGGTTCGAAAAAGGTTATCGCCGATCTGCACGAGTGGGTGCAGGGCCAGCTCAGTAAACCGAAGCAGTTGCGAGGCGGGATTGAAGTTGTGAAAGAGGTGCGTTGGTTGTCTCTGTTTCTGTTACGGGACCTGACTGGCCGGATAGATACCCAAAAACCCCACCGGAAAGGTACTTAGACGGGTGCTCCAGGAGAGGCACGCAAAGGGGCATGGAAAGATCAGAGCAAAGTTGTAAACTTTTTCGAGTTTCGGATGATGGGGGTGGCATTTGTAGGGTCTTGAATACAGTATACCACAATACCGGAGTTTATTATCAATGGTCACGCTTAGCGCCCGAAAAGACTTTTGTAAACGACTATAACCGCAAAGGAAAGTTCGTGTCGAGCGTGGGGAGCATCGCGTTTATAAATTCATGAAAATATTGATTGACATTTAGCATTTATTTGTTAATTTCCAACATCCGAGCATTCAACACATTCGTACAACCGTGAACCGCGACCGAGTTCAAGCACGCTCAAAGTACCACTTCTGGTTATCCTGCTGATTGTTCTGCCACACGCAGATCTGAGTTCCGTTTTCGTGAGAGCCGCGGGCCAAGTCGAGAACGTAGCCGGGTTGCTGAGCAGGGGAGATGCTAGAAGGGACGCCCATAAGTCTTTATTCAAATAGCTGTCATAGCCAGATTACTCACTAAATGCCCTTGTCGGCGGCGGTCATGACAAACTCTTGAGGCTGCGAAGACCCCTTGACGAGAACACCCTGTTGGAAGCTTTGATTGGGGAATGCGGCATAAGTGTTCGTCTCGAGGTTGCGGATCGTCATGTTCTGGCCGTGTCCAGTAGGTTGGACTTGCCACTATTGAACCATCTTGGCGTCAGTATAGTCGCGTTTTGAACGTCAATCTATTAACCTTTTGGTTGTTTCCACCGTTACTCTGGTAGCCGAAGATATCAGCACCCTCGTTGGCCACGCCGCGGCTCAGGTCAAACACGGTGCCGGTCTTGACGTTTTTGAGTACATAAGTGCCGGGAGAGACGGGGCCGCTAAAGGCAGAGTTAGTCGGTAATCATGGCATGGTCAGACTGAGAACTCACGGTTGCTGCGTCGGCTGTTGCGGCTGTTGAGGTTGTTGAGGTTGTTGAGGCTGCTGTTGGGGCTGCTGGGGCGGCGGCTGGTATTGCTGCTGCTGAGGTTGGTACCCTCCTCCTTCACTCTGTCCGGGGTTGTCGCTGCGTCATACTTAGATAGGTGGGGTGTGAACGATGGGTGGGATATGCCCACCTAATCCTCTCAAACTTCCATTTTTGTTGTTGCGCTCCAGTCCTGTCCCACAGATGAACCTGCGCAATCGATTAGATCGAGTCGACCAAGCGGTGTACTAGAGTCAAATCTTACCGTGGCTCCATTGTCTTGACGTCCCATGTCCAGGTCGGCGACATGGTTGTCGCCAGGAACACCAATGCTATGAAATATCCTTCAGTGATAATCCAACTACTTATCAAATAACCACTTACAAGTAGTCGTCACCGGACTGGATCAAGTTCCAGGTAAACGGATTGCTAGATCCGCGGAGCTTGCTGCCGTTGTGGTTACCGCTCGCGCTAGCATACGTGCCAGACTCGACGTTCTTGATGAACCACGCATCGCCCGAACGCTGAAGGTACCACTATAAAGCACGGTCATAAGTCAAAATCAGGTGTACGACAAGAACGATATCATACATGCTGGTTGTTCTGGTCGTGCTCCTGCCAGCCGTGAACCTCATGACCTTCCTTACGGCTCAGGTCAAGGACGGTGTACGACTTGGCGTTGCGGATACGGTAGGTTCCGGGGCTGACCATGTTGCTCAAAGCTTAATTGTGTGGAAGGGTAGGATGCAGGATACGGGCGCGGGTCCAGGGGTTTATATAGCCCACGAAAGCTCCAAAACCGAACTTTTCGGACACCGCAGTCACCCTATGAGGTCACGTTCGGTCTAAGATTACGACGAGGGTGATATCATCCACGAGGAAAAAGGGGGCGTCGGAAGGAGCCAGCATATTCTCAGCCGCGATCTTGCCAACTGGTCGCGTGTTTTGAACTCCCGGAGGCCTTTGTGCACAGCCAAGTTGCTCATCGAGAAAATCAGCGTACGCCTCAAACTTAGATCCACCAATGACGAGAGTGGGCTCCAGGGGATGCGATCATGGGATGATGTATGTAAAGACCCCCCAAGAACGAGCCAATGGTGAGCGACCGTGCGCGGCCGATGGCCACAGAATCGAACATGCTGGAAACAAACCAGGGACCTCATGATAGAGCGGAGGCGTTACACCGCCAGCTCTGGTCCCCCCGGCGCGAACATCACCGGGCCGCGAGCCATTGAGGGGACGCGATGTCGCATCTGCTCATGGACAGGGCCGGAAACTCGGTCGTTTGGCTTGATGGTGAGCCAATCCACGCAGTAATGGCGTGCTGAGGAGTACCAGGTGGCTGTGCAGAACCGTAAAAGAAACAATAATGGCCATATCTTAACACCGTGGCTACCGCCACGACCGCTTAAAGTAGAGCGAAGGTTGGGACAAACGGGTAGGGGACATGTCAGGTGGGCCTGGCTAACGTTGAAGATATAGTAATTGTGAGTAAAATGGCTCTCGGCTCTGCTTACCCTAACACCAAGTTCCATGGGGTCTCCAGGTCGTATTTTTGAGAAGTAGAAATGAGGGTATCGTGGATGTCTCCGGGTTATGTGTCGAGGTGTAAGGTTGGGTGGGAATTTAGCGAGTTTTTTACACTCCTCAGGAAAATGTCCATAGTTCTAGTCTTGAAGGGCTTTAGGGTGCAGTGTCAAGTAAAAATGGGAGGCATTGTTTCGCGCATCATATGAAGTCGTTGCTGTAATGCTCGCCATTGAGAGATAAGAGCGCCGAGCGAAGTTTAAAGCGACTCCTCGTGCGGTGAGGTGGTATCCCCGGGAAAATGAATTACATAGCTAGAATGTACCCTACTGGCGAGTTCTATGACTGTTGAAGTAAGCTACTAGCTGCTGAAAGTGGTGGTCGAGTTGAGAGGGTTTCAGGACTTTAGCGCCAGTCATACTTCAGGTCACATGATCTAAACGCCAGCACCCCCTCACAAAGCGACCACGATGTCTTTCCTATCCCAAGCCAGTCGGCGTATGGTCACCAGGCCAGTCGTCTCTTTCTATGGTATCAGGATGAACGCGACAAATGCTACACCTGGAGCTGGCCTCACTACGACTCGTCAGGACCACGAGAAGAGTGGAATAGTCGAGCCCACCGAAGCCCCGAAACATGTTGTTACTGCGGATGTAGTTAGTGGTGCTCCCAGTGAGTATGACCTCGTGAAAATATATGCGAAAATATCTGATCTTATACCCAGCCGAGTTGCGCCATCGAGCTGTCCGTATCTACAAGCCTACTCGTAACACTATGCAGGTACAACATCTTACTCCTGGTTCTATACTTTCTGATACCAACCGTGTCCTGGATGTAGAGCGGGGGCGCCAAGTCGGAACAATGGCGCATAGATTGGGACATCTTGCAAGGATCTGGCCGATGGGAAAACCCCCTGATGGGATGGGCAAGCTCGTAGGTTTCATCACTTGTTCTATCAGCCACAGACCTCACTACTTGGTGGCATAGTGCGGATTATATGCAAGGTACTCGCATGAACTTCCGGACTAAAGAAGATGCCGTTCATTTTGCTGAGAAGCAAGGTAGGCATTGTACCCTTTTGTCGCTTGGTTTACTCACACACGTCACAACAAATTAGGTTGGGACTACTATGTGCAGCCAGAGACTGTGAAGCGTATCCCCCCGAAAAACTACGCGGGGAACTACACGCATATTCCTCACACTCTTCGTATTCACCACACCAAGTAGACTTCCGCTTAATTACTGTCATTTGACTGGATTTTGAATATCGGAATTGCCGATTGGCCAGTATATTGCGGCTTCTGTTCAACGAGGATCGATTGCTATGAGGATGAAGAACGAATAGAAACGGATGTGGTATGAATACAAGGAGGTGCATATTTGTCGAAAACAGTCGGTCCAACACTGTACCCCGCCATTCAGGCATCAAACCCAATAATCTGCTCCTTGGGTTTCACTGCGACCCCCTTTGCTATCTTCTTATCGGCTTCATCGTCCAGAGTAAGCATCACCTGTCTCTCCCTCTCTTTCTCCTTCCTCTCCTTCTCCTTCCGCTCCCTCTCTTGTTCCTCTTTCTCTCGGGATAACCTCAGTTCTTCAACCGCCGAGTGTAACTGTCCCAATGCTGCGTTCCTTGCCCGTTCCATCGCCTCATAATCGTACGTCGCTGGGTCAACCGCAGTCTCTGGAGGCAGGCCTGGCGCCACCCCATCGACTCCGGGTACGGCGATCCCGAGCCCAACCGCTCCAATTCGGGTGTTCCGTCTCGACCGGAAGCTGGGCCGAACAGGTGGTGCAGTCGGCGGCGGCCCAGGGGATCGAGTCTGGCGCATCTCGGGCGTGCTGGCAGATGTCGTAGCGCTAGGTTGAGGTGCGGCGGTTTGTGGTGTGGCGTCTTTGTCTTCCTCGGTGTGAGGTTGGGGTGGGGGTAGGGACTGGCCGAATTCGTGCAGGGCAGTTACAACGGCGGGGTCGAGTCGGATGTCAAAGAGGTCAAGTACATAGCGTCGAACGGGTAGCCGGAATCGTTGCGTCCCTAGTATGTGGAGTGCGCGGTAGAACAAGGGGATTGACTGAAAGGTTCGTCGGCCGTGGGGTTTGTTCCTCAAGCTAGTAACAAATACGTGAGCAACAGCTCAGAGAATGGATGTTATTGGCCATCGTACCGTGACAGTGTCCTCGAGGCTTGATTCTGAATAACGGTATTCGACAAGTTGTTGATGGCTTTCAGGATCTCTCGCTCCCAGGGATCGCTCGGTGGTTTGAGTGCTTTCCGGCAGTTTTCAGTCCACGGTTCCCAGGGCGTAATCTGGAAGAGCATCAGCACACTGGATATACACCTTCGCCTTCAAGACGCACGTATAAGAATTTCTCTACGTCCATAGGAAGGCAGAGTCCAGTAGTGAGCCCTAGAGGCGTCACAGTAGCTTCCCACTCGTACTCGTCCAAGACCTCGGCTCCCTGCGGCGTACTCGAGATCAATCCAAGCACATAGAAACATGTTCTACGGTAAGATTTTGCGATCAGCAAGATGACGATAGTACATGAACACCATGCTCACCCTCGGACGGAAAGGATTTCAGATTTGCCTGCGATCTCCACAATATCACGGATAATGTCCTCTTCCTCGAGGAACGGCAGACCTCCTGTGGTTGCTCCGATGTTGCCCTTCAACGGCAGGTAAGCAAACGACCAACCTGAACAGCAAATACGTGCTCACCACTGCCCACAAGATGCTCTTGAGCTTGTTAATAATCTCAAAGTCTTCACTCTCAAGCCCATGTTGACGAATGAAATGCGCAAACTCCGGGAAATGGCCCTTCTCCTCTAACACCTTGCAGCCTAGTGCGGTTTTGGCCATTTCGCCATAGAAGTGGGGAGGGACAGTTCCATCAAATACTCTACATGGTCCGCCGTCAGCATACAGTGATCGAGCGGTCAGCCCACACTTACGGAAGGTCATCTTCGTCTCCCTCAAAGGGATTCAGCGCGCGGGCAAGATACACCTCGACTTGAACCAAGTACTGATAATTATGTTCCTATATGGTTATTGAGCGGCATTGCACCACGACTAACGTTTGCCTATTGCTTACATGGAACCACCCGTCCATCTCACGGTCGATGTAATCCGCATTATACAAGTATTGGAAACCGATCTGTGTGGACATGAACCTACAATCCAACCAACTCATTAACCACACGCCAACAGCAAAAAAGAATAGCCACTTACTTCAGCAAAAGGGGGTGTCCAACCTCTCCCAAGTGATCCAATATTGGCTGCATCTGCACCACCATTTCCAGACAATCCATATCCTCGCATGCCTCCTGCAGGTATGACACAGCCTTTTGACATACTTCCGGGAACGGGTCGTACAGCTGGGTGAGTAATAGCCGAATCGTCCACTCGTTGGCCTTGGGGCTCGCTTGGATGATGCGCCCGAGATAGTCGGTAGCATGTAGCCGGATGTGCTACAGGGCGGCGTTTGAAAAGGTAGAGGAAGGTGAAATAGTTCAAACTCACCTTGTGCCGCGACGTGAGAGCTTTGGACAGGATAAGACGTGGGTGTCCGTCGCTACAATGCCAAGTATTTAGCCAGCCGGAATTTTACCGACAATATATGCAGCCTACTTACGTCGTACAATCAAAATTCTCGATAATATGCTTCGTCAAATCCTCGCGACTCCGAAGGTCGCTTAGATGATATAGAAAATTGAAAATCTTGTACTTTTCCAGGATCCTGCAATCCACGCTAAGCTCCAGCGGGTCAAACAATAGCGACGAGAAACGTGACGCACTCGAGTCCGTCCGGATAACGACTCAATGTGCCTAGCATCTCCAGATAACCAAACGAGATAGTCTTGTCCATATGCGTCTTGGAGAAAATAAGGTCTGAGCTAGCAGCCGACGCGGGCGCAGCAGCCCCGCTTAGCTTCATCCACCGGCCGAGTCAGTGGGGGCTGGGGATACACGCACGCAGCAACTCACAGGGTCTATTTGCTCTAAACATTCCACGATTTGCTTGAGCAGCGGATCCTCGGTTTGGAGATACTTTTGCCCCTCGGGTGTCGTAATAAATGTCGTCATGAGCATGCACCCCAACTTGATGTACCGAGAATTTGACTGGAAATGAGGGTCGAACGAGTTAGTATCGGCGGAGTGTATCCAGATAACGAGTTGTGGCCCAGACAGCTGCACCACAACATCGCAACATGCCTTGGTATTCTTCATTTCAGAAAACACCTTGCTGCTCGGATGGAAAAACGACATGAGCTTGCGCCCAAACCTCGACACCTTCATCGCTTCCTCGAAACGTTTTGGATTCAGCAGAGGTCCTTCAATGAGTTCTGTCAAGATATCCAAATTCCACTTGATCGCTTCCCGATGCAGCATGACCTGCCGTTATACTTTGATCAGCGGATGCACAGGGGTGTGACGAGCAGAACCGGGAGTGTCAAACTCTAGTCAAACTCGGCGGCCGCAGGGAAGTACACCCGCGCACAGTTGAAAGTCCGACGATTCAGGGGGATCAAGTGCATACCTGAGTATCCATGAGCATGGTCTGAAAACTCTTGTCGTCGATTTCCATGCCACGCTTAATTTTGCTGCGCTCGACTTGCCGTTGGCCGCGGCGCATAGTATCCTCCACGGAGTTGGCACTGTACGGCATCGGTGATATTTAGCATGTGTCCGCGTTTCGAACAAGTGAAACAGGATGTCTGAAAATGTGCCATCCAACGTACCGTTTCCTTGACGCACTTTCGGGCACCTTGTTTAACCTCGCCCTATTCCTGTTCAAACTCTCAATTGAGCTCAAAGTCGAGCTCGCAAACTGTTTCCCTTCCCCCTGCCCATAATTCGCGGCCAAACTGAACAATCGTGGAAGCGCCTTTTCACCGTATTAGCATGACGCATCATCGGACACTTGTATCCACCTACTTGTATGCGTGCAGCAATGGTCGAAGGCAATACTCGGTTCGCCAACTGCATGATCTCACCAAGGAGAAGCGTTGCTTTTCGAGGGAGTTCAGTGGAGGTTCCGCTCTCTTCAAGGATATCGACCAAGGCCTGCAGAACTTGCTCCAGTATATTGTACCAACGCTGAAGCACTTCGGCTCACCTCGATTAGCCCCGCTTCGACCAGAACAACCAAGAGCAGCGAAATAAACTGATGTGTAAGGTTCAATTTTTCCGACTTGGGTACCGGTTGTTCGTACACCAGTGGGTGCGGCTTCGACGCTTTGGGTGGGCCGAACACTATCGAACATGTCAATATATAGTCCTTGGAGATAGCACACGTCCACCCACTCGTTAACCTCCGGCCATCCATAAACGCCTGCCCCCAGTCCGGAACCTCAATATTCAAGACATCAAAGAACATATCGAGTATAACTTCCTGCGGCGCGTCATCTTTAGTCGTCGTAAAAGGCCCTGGCCCAACAAGTAGGCCAGAGCTACCAGGGAGCACGTACACGGGTCTCCATCGAAGGTATACGCAGTGTGTCGACCAGAGACATGATCGACTGCAGGTTGTTTGAGCACAGATACGCCAAACCTGCTCAACCATCAGAACTACAATCAAACGCGCTTGGACACGGTGCACACCACTCCATGATCGCAGGATAGTGCATATCACCCTCGAGCAAGTTCGCATCCGCTCTCGGTGACCCGGCGTCTTCCCATATGCATCCGTAATACCAGATAAAGCAACCTACCATACACGTTTCTGTATCAATTCCACCACTAAAAAAGGAAACCTCCCACCTCAAGGTCCACGCCTGGCGTGAGGTACCGCCTCGTCCGGGGCGTATCAATGATATGCAAAAACACCTGTGCCAGCACAGGCGCCAACTCGGCCGGCCCTTCCGTCAACGCACCCAATACCGTGCGCATTCCACCCGACTTGCACACAAGCTCGATATCGATCAGGACTAGCATAGCAGAAAAACGTCATTTGTACGAACAAAGTGGAACAATGACATACGTACGTATTTCAGCTAGTGTGAGCAGGCAGACAAACCGGAGTGGGTCTTCGGGATGGTCCGCGATCGCGATGAGTGCGCGGATGAGTGCTTCGGAGACGGGTGCGTGTCCGAGCCCTGGACCTTTGCCATTGGTACTTGTGTCGGCCTTGGTCGAGTGTTTTGAGCCGACTTCGACGATTTTGCGGATTAGCATGAGCGCTGACTCTTTTTCGATGCCGTGCTTGCTGTCCCGAGCGAATGTACTGCAGTGGGGTGTAGGTATGGGGGACGGAGAGATAGTGATGAGGCTCACCGGACAAAGTAGTAGTCGATGTTTTGCTCGTGTAGTTTGGCTACCGAGTCGCTGTCCACCATGGCATACTTGAGTAAGCGGTACACAGTTGTACGGGACTCTTTAGTTGCATAGTCGGCCAAAGCTGGAGCAACACTGCGACAACTCAGTACGACTCGCGACAGAACGAGAAATGATACACACGTCTTCACCAGCTCAGTGATGTCCATAGCATACCGCACACGAACGTTCTTCTGCAGCGTCTCCACAAGGTCGTTCATTGCACTGATACGTGCGCGGTCGATCTCGGCGTCGGACAACTTTGGGACACCATTCAGTTCAGTGCTGCCTGGGGACGAAGGAGACGTGGGACGGCCAAGCGAGGTTCCCCATGATGCCGTCGAAGTTGACGCAGACGTAAATGAAAACAACCCAGACGAGTACTGCGAGCTAGACTGCGCCTGAGAATGCTGCTTGGATAGTGAATACAGGTACTGCAGCTGAGACGTAGCATTCGACTGGGCGGTACGATAATCCTCGCGGTCGGCCACCTCTTCGCGCGCGCGTCCGTTGGGTCCAGTCTGATTTGTCCAGAATGGTATGCGGGAGGTCGCAGCCGAAGGAATGATGGTGCCGTTGGGGAGGGTGGCTCCCCGACGACCGCTACCTAGCGTGGGCGTTATGATGAGTGTGGCCCAACGAGCGTATAGCTCGACGACATACCCGACTGCTCCCGAAGCTGCTCTATCTTCTTGTTTATGACCGCTATCCGGGCTTTAGCATCGTCGAGTGCAACCTCAACCTGATCCCGAATGGCCTCCCGGCGGGAATCACGGTCAACCGCCTGGATTTTCTCGTCAATAAGAAGAGCACGAATCAAGCGAAATCACGTACGTCGAGCATTTTCTCGGCGCCATCGACAATCTTGCTCTGCTTGTCCAAATCCTGCTTTAGCAAACTGAGCTGCATAATCAAGCATCAGTCCACGCCGTCACAGAAAACTTTCACGCGACGATACCTGCGCCTGGACATCCTTTCCGTCAAGCCCAAGATCCTCCAGGCCGTCAAACGAACTGCGTGGCGGGTGACCGTTTGGCTCGGTGTTGCGGGCAAGCGGGACGAAGCCCTGGGCGACGTTTAAGAGGGCCGCCGCGACGCCCGGCGTCGTCGACACAATTGGCTCGGTTGGTGCTGGCATCTTCCACACGACCTGGAGTCAGTCTCACACTCCTATTCCGTGCGATGGCCGTGCGGCGCTTAGCCAATGACTAATATTTTGGTTGTGGGCTGAGACGTGCATCAGTTGTTGGACCGCGTCTCACTCGCTCCGATCGCCCTCTGCAGTTTAATTCCGCTTTCTTTTTGTTGTGATATCCATCTACCAACGCCGTGGTCCAAGAACTACTTGACCCGCACCGCCCACAGGCTTTTCCCGTCTGTTCCTAGGCCGCTTGGCGCTCCCGGATCCGTAGTTCAGACCACGCTCGGCAGCCTTCGGGGCGGCCATCCCACCATAACCTAATCAATGTGGCAGACAATAGACCCCAGCTGTACCGGACAGCCGATAGGGGATACCCCCTTCCCCAAATCATCTTACTGCTACGCGACCACAAGTTAATCAAAAACGGTTATCTCTGACCCGTTGGGCCCAACTCGTCGGGGCGCCCAATGGTCCAAGCCCTCTGCGCAGTAATCATTCTCACACACGCACTATTGTCGCCCCGTGTGGACACAATGAGCGTGACTTGTGCCACAACCCCACTATCCGTCGGTATCTGACCCCTGCCCTTCCCAACGCCCGTACCGGGTATATATATGGCCTCCATTCTGGCCAGAGTCCCCCAGTATAGTGCCCTCGTTCCCCCTTTCACCTTTACTTGAGATGGCGTCTGCGATCTACCTCGATGCGCTCCTCGTTGGACTGTTCTTCACCCTCTTCTTTACATTCTACTTTCGAACCAAGCGCACGACGCTTCCCTGTCCACCTAGTCTGAAGTCTGAATTTTTGATTGGCCACGCACGAGTTATCCCACTCGAGCGCGAGTGGGAGGTGTTTGCGCAATGGAGCAAGCAACTCGACAGTAAGTCCGTTGGGTCTCATCACCTGGTGTGTAGACTGAACCATTCGTGCCAGGCGACATCGTCCACGCCGAAGTCCTGGGGCGCCACATCGTAGTCCTCAACTCGATCGAATCCGCCGTCGACCTCCTCGACAAGCGCTCCTCCAACTACTCTGATCGTCCAGAACTCGCCATGATTAGTGATGAAAACCTGTATGCGCCTCGTTCCTCCTTCCCTCCCGGTTCGCTAAACAGGTACACCAATACAGAATGGGCTGGGGCCAGAACACCGTGACCAGGCGATACGATGATGGCTGGCGCCGCGCCCGCCGACTCATTCACCAACGGTTCTCCAAAACGGCTGTCGAAGAGCTTTACCCGATCCAGGAACAAGAGGCACTCACATTCTTGCAAAGGCTCCTAGAGGACGACACCCGGTTCATGCGCACATTCCGAGAGTAAGCTCAGCCTCGTGACATTTCTACTCGAGCCTGACTCTGGCATAGGGCCGCGGCTTCGTCGGTTATGATGGCGACGTACGGCTACAAGCCCCTCCCCAGGGATGACCCGTTTGTCACCCGCTCTGAAGTCATGGTCGAGGCCCTTGCGCGCGCTGGCCTGCCGACCAACTACCTCGTCAACGTCTTCCCCGTTCTCCGACACATCCCCAAATGGCTCCCGTTTGCGGGATGGAAGCGCGAGTGCGACAAATGGCGTGCGTTGAGGGATCAGGTTGTCGACGAGCCTTTGGAGTGGGTCCAAACGCAGTTGGTATGTTTCAAACTAGGCACGCGCGTGAATTGGATGGGGGCTAATGCGAGGAGCCGGGTAGGATAAGGGCGTTGCGCTTCCGTCGTTTTCGTCATTGCTTTTACAGCAGTACGGCAAGGACCCGGTCGAGTACGAGACGATCAAGTGGGCTGCGGGAACGATGTTTGCCGCAGGCTCCGACACTGTATGCTTATTCCTGACAATCCACGCGTACAAGCTGACACTCGGTTCAGACAATCAGCGTAATGGCGACATTCTTCCTCGCAATGTTGCTCCACCCCGAGGTCCAGCGCAAAGCCCAAGAAGAGCTCGACGTGGTGGTCGGCTTGAACAGGCTGCCCAACATGCAAGACATGAAGCACCTCCCGTACATACATTGCATTGTCAAGGAAGTCATGCGATGGATTCCCCCTGTGCCACTCGGTAAGATTTCGCACCACTTGAGATTGATTGTATTCATCGAGACTAACCCTATCGGTGGACAGGAATCCCACACGCATCAATCGACGAAGATGTGTATAGGGGCTATCGGATCCCAGCGGGAAGCATTGTGTAAGTTCTTAATGAGCGCTCTATACCCAATTCGCACCAAGTTCTAATGATGGCGAACAATAGGATTGCCAACGTCTGGGCGATCACCCGCAACCCGGCGGTGTATCCTGATCCAGAAAGGTTCAACCCCGACCGGTTCCTGGACGGAACGGTGCCCGATGCGCCTACATTTGGGTTCGGCCGCAGGTAAGTTGGATGAGCGAGTGAAATTTGGCGTTTTTGTCTGATTAACTTTATGCTGTGATTTTAGGATTTGTCCTGGGCAGCACTTTGCAGAGTCGACCCTCTTGCTCGCGATTTCACATGTCCTTCTTACGCTCAATATTGAGAAAGTACGTGGACCAGACGGAAAAGAAATCGTCCCACCTGTCGAGACAACTGGAGATTCTCTGTTATGGTACGTAAACCTATTATTCACCTGTTCTAAGCTTAATCTGACACTGCCCTCCAGCATTCCGAAAGAGTTTGGACTCAAATTGACCCCTCGTTCTAAAGCCGCTCTCGATCTGATTTCCACATCGTCTTCGTGATGTGCTCGCGCGCTCCTTGGCTTCGTTTCCCTTTTGTCTATGCTGATACAATTTCACCCTCACTATCAGCGTCTCATCGCTCGTCTGCAGGCCATTTCGGACAACCATGTTTTACTAGCTTCGTTTTCCTCTTGATTTTGATTTTGTCTGGTCCTGTGTAACGCGCTATAATCAAATGCAATAACAATTGTTCGGATAACGGTCGGATCGGGTCGCCGAATAAGCATTGTGGCCGTACAAGGGTCTTGTGGCTGAGCTCAGACCGACATCATCACCTAACCCTGACGCTCATGTCTGGTCGGCACAGAAAGTCGTCGAGCAGCGGGTCTGCCGTCTACCGCGCTGTCGATGAAACGAGTTCATGGCGCTCTCAAAAGCTTGCCCAGGCAGCGACAGCCCTTGGCTCGTCGCCGTCTCCCAAAGAATTGCTCGACATTGTGACCATGCTGGACGAAACGTCTTTTGTCGCGAGCTTGTCGAGCGAGGCAGACCCGGAGGAAGGTGCACTGGAGCACTCGGTTGCAACGCTGGTGGTACTGCAGGTGTATAGTAAGCTTATGCTGGGGATGCGCGACCTTGCGTTGGAGGCAGAGGACGAGGCAGAGTGGTGGGCTGGTGTCCAGCGGAGGCAGACCGGGGTAGCGTATTTCCTGCTTCAAAGTGAGTTCTATGCATAAATTTAATTCGAAAAATTGACACGCGTCCCAGCCTTCCCACAACGCCTTGCTCGTCTGAGCCATACCGTCCTGCACGCGATGCACGTCCATGACCCCCCACTGTCCCTCTCCTCCCTCCGCCCCGGACTCATCCGTCAACTCTTCCCTTCTTCAACAAAACCATCGCCCCTCGTCACCGCTCTCTTTCCACATCTCTCAGAATCGGCTCACGCGACGTGGTACCTCCAGACCCCCGTCCAACTCGTCCGTGGTGAATGCACCAAGAACCGCGTCGCGCTTGAACATATGCGTGATAGATATGCGGAAAAGTTTGCAAAGCTACACGCGATCAGCACACAAATCACATCGTCGAATTCACCGGCGGGAACGGTGGCCACTGGTGTTGCTACACCCGACGGAGGGAGACCGAGTCAAATTGTGTTGATGGCATCGTTGCAGCATATGATCACCATCTTAGACTCAGATGCTTCTTCGTCACTTACACCGTCCCCAACGCGCGGAGTATTTGCCACTTCACGTGCGCTGCTCGGTCAAACTCTTCCTGCTCACCAGGCGCAACATCAGGCTGTGTTTGGCGTACTCAAGCGGCCGTCGTGGTTGGTTCTATCGTGGCCAAGGCTGGTATTCGGACCTCCGCTTTTGTTACTTGCTGGGAGGGCGGCATACAATTCGAGGGAGAGCTTATGGCAGAGTGTGCTCGATGCGCGTGAAACCGCTGGGTCTTTCTGGCGGAGCTACGTCGTCGAGCCTATTATTGGTATCTTGAATACCGTACGGACAGGAGGCGACGAGGGTATGCGCGTTATTAGCAAAGAGGGGATGAAGAGCGACCTAGATGTAAGCCTCTTGACACGCATACATCCGGTTGTACTCACCCGTTTGTTTAGTCACTCGAGCGCATGGTTGTCAGCCTCAGCACCGAAAAACTCTCCTACACTCCAGACCAAATCGCGGAACTCACAAAACAGATCCGCGAAGGCGACCTTACCGAAGTAATGAAGCTCTACGAAAACGACATCAAAACTCCATTCAGATCTGTGATCATGGGCACGCTTGTTCGCACACTTCTCATCCAAATCCAAAAAACCAAGGCACGTTCTACCCTGCTGTACCTCATCCCCCTGGTTCCTGACATTGATCGATTGGCAGGTCGACATCGATTTTGCCCTAACTGGCATCGACAAATTGCTCCGCTCGCAAGAACTCACCTTTGAGTTTGTCGGTGTCGCGCCAGCCCTGGCTGTTGTGTACGTCTTTGTCGGTTGGGTCAGGACTTCGCTGGCCGGTACGCGCGGCCGCGGCCGTTTCGGAGGGCGGAAACAACGCGCTCGTGCATACGACGCCATCCGACGCGTCGAACGGCTCTTGCTCGCGCCGTCTGCTTCGGCGAAACACCCGTACCCACAGGCCAACGCAAGCTATTTTCCGCCGTCCCCACCCTCGCCTGTAACCCCTGCTTCAGAGCATACCGTCAACCCGGGCCCGCAGACGGATCTGGGACCGCTGACGTCTGGTCTATTGTTACTTGCGCTCACCCGATTGCGGTCGTTTGCAATGACGTGTTTGCCCATTGGCTCGAGGCTGCGCGATGGATTTTTGGCGGACGTGGCGGACTTGGAGGACGCGCGGTTGGGAAGGGCCGAAAAGTTGCGCGTGGTAGAGCGCATGTGGAGATCATGGGGCGAGGGAGACGTGTTGGGTTGGAAGAGAGCCGGGATAGAGTTTTGAAGGGTAAATGCGCTGCTTTTTTCTGGGCACTGTACCAGCTCGCGCAATCATAAATCGAAAACAAGAGCCAATTGTATTGCTACGGTTATACTCATGCGACACAAGACATACGTACATAAGATACACCTCGACAACTTAGAATAAGAAACAGACGACAGACCGAGTGAAACAATATTCCCAAGAAAATTGTGTACGAACAGAAAAGTTGGCCGCACGTCTGGCTGGCCGACGACCAATCCGTGTCTAGTTGCGGCGGTACGATGAGCCATAGTTTTGGGTGGCGTGGCGGTCAAGTAGAGACTTGAGGTTCCCGAGGAGACGGGTAAAGGCTTGTGCGTCGAGCACGGCGACTTTGAGTTTGTTTGGCGGGCCTACCGAGTCGGGGCTGCTCACGGATGCGCGGACTGTAGCTGCGCGAGGAGCACGGTGCAACAACGCGAGTTCTGTCGCCGAAATTCATTAGAATGCGTGCTAATCACGGGAGCAAACTTTACTTACCACCAAAGAAGTCACCCGGTCCATACTTCATAACTACATCATCCCTCAACTCTCCATCCTCACCCTTGACTCGCTTGAATGCGGTCGCCTCGCCACTCTCAATAATGAAGAATTCATTCCCGGTCTCTCCCTCTTCCACGACCGAGTCGCCCTCGTTATACGTCCTTGGCTCGAGTACATCCGCGATCCGGCTACGTTCACTGGCATCGAGCGTCTCGAGCAACGGAACGGTCCCCAAGAAGCGCTCGTACATCTTTCGTTTCCGGTTCGCGACACTCAAAATAATCGAGCGGAAGCTCATGCGGTCAAGCGCCCAGAGTGTGCTCGGCTCGATGGCGACGATCGTTGCAGCGCGTGGGGCGTTGTACATGAGCGCGAGCTCGCCAAACGTTCCACCCGTGGTGTACGTCAAGACTTTGCGCCCAAACACGGGGTGGATTTCTTCGCCTACACTCACGCCGTTTGTATCTTCGCCCGCGCGTTTCACGTAGCAGTCGAGCGATCCAGATTCGACAACGTAAAAGTAATCTCCGTCTGCACCTTGCTCGATTACGCGTTCACCAGAGCTGATGGAGCGTTCTTGCATAGCCCCAAGTACAGCACGCTCCTGCTCCGAGTCGAGGTTACGGAACAAAAACGCATTTGCGATCGAGGTCTTGATGCGCTGCAGCTGCTCAGCTGATTTGGGATAGTAAGGAGTCGGGGGGAGCGCGCCACTTGCACTAGGCGTGATTGACTCGGCGCTGACGCTCACACGACGCCCGAGTGCGGAGGGAGGAGGGGCAAGGAATTGCGCCGAGCTGCTTGGACCCGAGTCTGTCGGCGAGCCAGGGGTCGGAGGCTCTTCCTCTTCGTGGATAACATTGTGGCGCTGAGGAGTCATTGCACGGTGGCTAGGGCGGGGACGAGGGGATGCGGTAGGCGCAAAGGGATCTGCGAGGCGGGTGCCGGGGATAAGCGAAAACGCACTACCGGCAGAGAGGGAGAACGGGTTTGGCTGGGGCGCATGAGGGGACTGCTGCTGCGGCATAGCGGGTGGGTGAACTTGTTGAGGCGGGGGGTGGACGTGCGGGTGGGGTGGCTGAGAATGCGAAGGCATAGGCGAGGATCTAACACTCGCAGCTGAAGAAGGCATGCTCATGCTCCCCATATTATTCGCTCCCGAACGCGGTTGCAACGCGCGATCAACAAAAAGCTCGTCTGTGAGACCTGCAGCGGCAGACGGGCGGCCAAACGCCTGGGCCTGGAACGCATCTCGGACGCGCGTCCGTTGTTCCTGGAGTCGAGCATTGAACCAGTTGGCGCAAAACTGGAGGGCATCGCGTGGTTGGGCGCGCTGGATGTCCCGTGTGAGATCCGCGATGAGCTCGGCGTAGGTCGAGTGGTGTTGTGCGGACATTCGGGCTTGGGTCTTGGGTACGATGAGTTGGGATGGTGGAGAGTTGTATTGTATGCTGAAAGACGCAAAGTCAAGATGAGCCATCGAGGCGGGGTTTCAGAGAGTGGGTAGTGCGGGGGAGTGGTGGGAATGCTCACATTCGGAGGGGGTTTTATGCAGCCGAGTACTGCGACACCGGTCCAAGTTGGGTAAGTGGCTTTCGCCATTGTTTGCGTATGCAACGTACGTACCCTTGTCAGCCAAGCCAGATATATGGCTTTTATGGTAATTTCGAAGAGGCTTTCGCAGCTGAGGATGTCAAGAGAGGCAAAGACAAGTCGAAAGAACCCTACACAATGTGCGCCTGTTGCTGGTTGCTGGAGAAAGGAGCGACCACGTGATTACCCGATTCATCCGTTTCTCTTCGCCCTATGGCCCCTCTTGACCGCCTGTTTCCGTCTCGTTCTTCGTCTCGGTTCCGGTTCCACAGTGCGTTTTGACGCGTCGATCATGTAGCACTATAAATATGCACACCAAAAAAAAAAAAAAAAAAGGAGCGACCACGTGATCTGGTGATCAACGGCGCTAACAGGTGGCCATCTTCCCTTTCAACCACAAGCGGCTATCTGGTGTCATTTGCTTCTGGGGACCGTCGACTCTATCTTTATTGCTACTGAATCTGGCTGTTGTCGGGGGCAATATTATCTCCTTTGAGTTTGAGCACCGCTTTTCATATGCTTATCCTGCTCGATCTAGTGTTATTGTTTCTCTAAATCCTTTGAAAAGCGTTGTACCTTTGTCGGCGACCATTTCTCCTTATTTATAAATCTAACTTGCCACTGTCACAGCAGTCAAGGTACGTCACGGTTCCGCAGTGTTTGTCTTGGTATTGACTCACGACAGATGTCAGAAGCCTATGTCGACGGATCGTCCTTCCTCCCTCGCATCCAATCCATCTTCTACGCTGTATTTGACCCTATCAAAGGTCCCCAAATCGTCTACCAAGTCCCCGAAGATGCAATCACAACCTCTCACCACATGCCTTACCCGGCCTCTGCCGTCCTTAGCCCTACAATGAACCCAGTAGCTAGCCGCAGCCCCTCTGGAAGCCCATTCACGTCCCCTCCTACACTCCCCATCACCACTCTTCCCGAAAACGGCATACCGTCTCCAGCTTTCATTCCTCCTCCCCAAGTCCTGCCCCAACCCCTTCCGCCCGCAGCCTCTCGATCAAGCTCTCAATCACGCGCGGCACCCAATGTCGGAATCCTCGATTTCGACTCGATCTCGGAGTACGTAATACCTAAAAACGAACTGTGTGGTCGGTTGTTGCACTGCAACACACCACGGCATCGTATAGTTGGATTTCCAGTCGCGTTGAGAGACGAGATGTACAAGCGGGTGTGGTTTAGGTATAATCTGTGTTTCGTGTTTGACAGAGAGGCAGATTTGAGCTGTTATGAACCGGTTGTACGGAAATGCGGGAGGGTGCTTATGGCGTGTGAGGTGAGTTTATCGTCTTTGGGCTGCACAACGCGTTTTAAGTGTGCATTCGACGCCAGCAAGAATCCAATTTCTTATCCAACAGCATGACATCTTGGAAAATGCACAGCATAATCGAACAACTCTACGAAGACCTAAATTCATACTCGGAAACCTCAATCCAAGTCGACACTTTCAACTTTTTCGAGCTCAAGCTCTTCCCGTTCTATCCGAACCCTCCGGCCGTAAACGACTGGGACGTACCTGTCGCATTGATTAACATCGAGAAACGCATGGATGAAAACTGGGATTTGACGATGGCACGAGTAATCCGACATGTGAACGGGGTAAACCATGTGAAGAAGATTGCGGAGCTAGCGGATGTCGATCTCGAGTTGGGGAGGGCAAGCGTGCAGCACCTTTTGTGAGTGATGTACAATTGTGTTAGACCATGTGCTAACGTGCAAGTAGGTTCTACCAATGCATTATTATGACAGACATCTTCCAATACACGAATATATATGCCCTAAAGTCGTCTATCCAATGGCTGGCTAATGACTCGGGGGTAAAGGAAGAGTGCCCAGGTTATGTTACCCTTCCAGGTATGTACACACTTTCATCCCGATATTCGCCTAACCGTTTCCTGTCAGGCTACACCCCCGCCTCCTGGCCGGACCTTCTCCGCCTCTACTCTCGACTCACAAACTCTAAAACCGTGCACGAATGGCTCGAAAGCTGTTCGTCGGCTACTACACCTCGTTCGCCAGGTCCGAATTCCCCGGGTGCCTCAACCCTTGACATTACATCCACGATAGACCCTCGACGGTTCATCTCTTTCGGTGTCATCAAAGGATTCGTCCGGCGTGTCCGACGCTGGCCTGTGCTCCTTGCCCGACGTGGCCGACCACGGGGCCCAGGGCGGGTTCTCAGTGGGGACCAAGTGGAAGGCATCCGGAGTGCGTTTACAGCTGACGGAAGCAAGCAACATGGCGATGAGAGTGCCAGCGTCGGTACCGTACGAGCAGGGTCAGGCGGAAGCGCAGGGGCATCCCATGGCGGAGCGAGTGGATTTGAGCGTGGACCAAGTGGAGGAAGTACATCCACTTCCATGCTGAGTGCTAGCATTGGCGCTACAGCCGGGGCTATGAGCACTTCATTTAGTCCACCGACGACGCGTCCGTCTGCGCATGCATTGCTGTCGAGCGTCGCGGGACGCTTTCCAAACGCGACCGCAGGGGCCAACGGGACCGCAACTACTTCGTCTGCGTCTGCGTCGGCATCTGGCACTGCAACCGCTTTGAGCACAAGCCCGGTCGCTCCCCGGGGTCCCCGATCAACCACGCAACCCGGCCAAATATCACGGGCCCGACCCGGGCTCGGTGAGCGCGAACGTTCCGACAGCACCAGTACGGCCGTGACAGCGTTATTCAACCCCCTTGGTGGCGGCGGACGGGACCCTGCGCTACAGTTTGTTCCTCCCGAGCTAGAGACGCTTTTGGATGGGACGCATCACGGGGACGAGTTGTGTGTCAAGTTCGGGGTGAGCTGGCAAGTAATTGAACGCTGGCTGAGTCTGCTTGGAGGCGGGAACGGTACGCCTGAGGATATGGGACGAGTGAGAATCATTTATCGGTAGAATAAAATACTTTGTTACATAATGCAGTGCTCGCGAAACGGTAGCTTTTGTGTTTCAGTTGCAATCAAGGGCGAGACCACGGGACGCGTGGAAGTTGGACCCCACGCGGAGCCCCCGGACAAAAATAACCGCCAAGACCTATTTAATCCCCAGAGTTTTTTTTTCCGTTCCTCATTCCCTCGTCTGTTTCTCGTCGTGGAACCCACTCTCTTTACCACCGTCTCTACCATGTCTAAGATCGCTGTCGTCGTCGCCCTCGCTGCTGGGTTCGCTGCTGCCCAGACTCCTGCCTACCAGGGCGCGCTCCTCATCCAACCAGGCAACAACGCCGCCAAGTGTCTCCAGGCCGACAACAAGGACGGTGCGCCTGTTGTTATTGCCGACTGCGCTGGCGGTGCTGCCCAAAAGTGGACCTTTGTCGGTGGTTCCAGCGGCAACATCAAGATCTACGGCGACAAGTGCCTCGACGTCAAGGATGGCCAGAACGCCGACGGCGCCAAGCTCCAGATCTGGACTTGCGGCAACAACAACCCCAACCAGAACTGGTACTATACCGGTGACGACCATCTCGCCTGGACCAACCATGGTATGTTAAAAAATCGTATGCTTGGTGTGGTGTGCTAATCATCTTTCCGTTTATAGGCAAGTGCGTTGATCTCACCGACGGCAACATGAGCAACGGCAATGTTGCGCAAGTCTGGTCCTGCACCAACAAGAACTCCAATCAGGTCTGGAACGTTGGGTACCTGTCCAGCGATCCGCCCAACAAGTCCGAAAACGGGCAGACTGGCACAAACAAGTGCACTCCCTCGGCCGACTCTGACACCAAGTCGATGTGCCAGACTGTGTGGCTCAACGACGTTGATGACTTTTGCCTCTGGGCTCCCCCGAGCGTTGGTTCCATCGGTGATACTGAGCGCGAGGAGGTCGCGTGGTGCACGAAGTCTGGCCGTGGTACCCGCGTCATGCCAAAGGGTACCCTCAAGGGCGTCCATTTCGTCAAGACCCATGATTATGTCCAGGTTACTGGCGTTGGTGACTTTACCAAGATCAACATTCGCAAGGGCGATGAGGGAGGCGAGCTTGACCCCCACGGTGCTGACGGCAACGGCAACCCCAGTGAGTAACTTGTGGTACCTTCGCGGGTGATAATGTTCTGATAGCGTTTTAGTTGGTGGCCTCGTGTATGGCAACACCTTTAGCAAGAACCTCCAGTACCACGAATGGACCAACTTTGTGAGTCGTTCTGGTGATGTTTTTGACTACGTTTTGCTGACTGGGGTCTAGATGTCTGACAGTGAGTTCTGCTTCCGTGCGTGCACTGGTCCCAACGCTGCTCAGAACTGCCAACACATCTATGGTACGTCAACTATATACGACTTGACCGGCTATTATTGACCGGATAAACTAGATGTCATGGGCTGCTCTTGGAACATGCCCGCCAACTATGATGCTGGCAAGTTCGAGTCCTGCGACGGCGACAACGACCTCCCTATGGGTGTTTACGGAACTTCCACCTGGCACCAAGGCGTCAAGCCCACCCCTGCCGCGCACCCCGCTGCCAAGTCGTCCAACTGCCGTACGATCCCGACTGTCACCCCCGGTGTGGTCAAGCGCGACCACAAGCGCCGCAAGTTCCACATTGACCACCGTGCGATGGTCACTGGTGCCCCTGTTGCGTAAATCGTTAGTTGGGTTTCGGTTTCTCCTTGGGCCGTTTGGTTTAGGTCGAGACTTGGGTTTATTTACATAGTTGTTTATATCGGAGAGCCAGTAATTGTAGTCTGCCAATACTCATTCCTTTAGCCGTTCTGTCGGGTGATCTAACAAGGGTTACCCATAGTGATCCTTCATATTCTACACCGGCGCGTGACCGAGCTTAACCTAACCACGTTTGGACACAAACGTTTGTGACATAAAGATCTGGTATAGACA